>PVIU01020969.1:0-32718 GCA_004026605.1 Ondatra zibethicus | reverse complement strand
GCTTTTGGATTTTCCATATAAAATTAGTTATTGTTCTCTCAAGGTCTGTGAAGAATTTTGTTGAGATTTTGATGGGGATTGCATTGAATCTATAGATTGCCTTTGGTAGAATTGCCATTTTTACTATATTGATCCTACCAATCCAGGAGCATGGGAGATCCTTCCATTTTCTGGTGTCCTCTTCTATTTCTTTCTTCAAATTTTAAAGTTCTTGTCAAAGAGATCTTTCACTTCCTTGGTTAGTGTTACCCCAAGATACTTTATGCTATCTGTGGCTATCGTGAAGGGTGATGTTTCTCTGATTTCCCTCTCTGTTTCTTTATCCTTTGTGTATAGGAGAGCTACTGAATTTTTTTTGAGTTGATCTTGTATCCTGCCACATCACTGAAGGTATTTATCAGCTGTAGAAGTTCCTTAGTAGAGTTTTTGGAGTCACTTATGTACACTACCTATCATCTGCAAATAACAAATTTGACTTCTTCCTTTCTAATTCGAATCCCCATGATCTCCTTATTTTGTCTTATAGCTATTGTTAGGACTTCAAGCACTAAATTAAAGAGATATGGAGACAGTGGACAGCCTTGTCTTGTTCCTGTTTTAGTGGAATCGCTTTGAGTTTCTCTTCACTTAATTTGATGTTAGCTGTCGGCTTGCGATATATTGCTTTTTTATACTTAGATATGATCCTTGTATCCCTAATCTCTCCAAGACCTTTATCATAAAGGGGTGTTGAATTTTGTCAAATGCTTTCTCAGCATCTAATGAAATGATCATATGGTTTTTTTCTTTCAGTTTATTTATATGATGTATTACATTGATAGATTTTTGTATGTTGAACCAGGCCTGCATCTCTGGCATGAAGCCTACTTGATCATAATGGATGATTTTTTCGCTGTGTTCTTGGATTCGGTTTGCCAGTATTTTACTGAGAATTTTTGCATCAATGTTCATAAGTGAGATTGGTCTATAATTCTCTTTCTTGGTTGCATCTTTGTGTGGTTTTTGTATCAGGGTAATTGTAGCTTCATAAAAAGAGTTTGGCAATGACCCTTCTGTTTCTATTATGTGACACACCTTAAGGAGTATAGGTATTAGCTCTTCTTGGAAGTTCAGGTAGAATTCTGCATTAAAACCATCTGGTCCTGAGCTTTTTTTGGTTGGGAGATTTTTCATGACAGTTTCTATTTCCTTGCAACTTATAGGTCTATTTAAATTGTTCATCTGGTCTTGATTTAATTTAGGTATGTGGTATTTATCTAAAAAACTGTTCATTTCTTGTATATTTTCCAATTTTGTGGCATAGAGGCTTTTGTAGTAAGACCTAATGATTCTTTGAATTTCCTCAGTGTCTCTTGTTATGTTCCCCTTTTCATTTCTGATCTTGTTAATTTGAGTGTTCTCTCTCTGCCTTTTGATTAGTGTGGATAAGGGTTTGTCGATCTTGTTGATTTTCTCAATGAACCAGCTGTTTGTTTCATTGATTCTTTGGATTGTTTTTTGTGTCTCTATTTTGTTGATTTCAGCCATCAGTTTGATTATTTTCAGTCTTCTACTCCTCCTGCGTGAGTCTACTTCTTTTTTTTTCTAGAGCTTTCATGTGTGCTGTTAAGTCACTAATGTGTGCTTTCTCCGGTTTCCTTATCTGGACACTAAGTGCTATGAACTTTCCTCTTAGCAGTGCTTTCATAGTGTCCCATAGATTAGTGTATGTTGTTTCTTTATTTTGGTTGAATTCATGTAAAACCCAATGGCACAGACAATAAGAGCAACAATGAACAAATGGGACCTCCTGAAACTGAAAATCTTCTGTAAATCAAAATACACACTCATTAAGATAAAAAAGGCAAACTACTGAATGGGAGAAGTTCCTCACTAACCCCACATCAGACAAAGGTCTGATCTCCAAAATATACAAAGAACTCAAAAAACTAGACATTAAAATTCTAAATACCCCAATTAAAAAATGGGATAATGATCTGAACAGAGAAATCTCAACAGAAGAAGTTCTAATGGCCAAAATATACTTAAGGTCATGTTCAACTTCCTTAGCCATCAGGGAAATGCAAATCAAATTAACTGTGAGATATCATCTTACACCTGTCAGAATGGCTAAAATCAATAACACCAACGATTGCCTATGCTGGAGAGGATGTGGACTAAGGGGAACACTCATCCATTGCTGGTGGGAATGCAAACTTGTGCAACCACTTTGGAAATCAGTGTGGCGGTTTCTCAGGAAATTGGGAATCAACCTACCTCAGGATCCAGCAATACCACTCTTGGGAATATACCCAAGAGAAGTCCAATCATACTACAAAAGCATTTGTGCAACTAAGTTCATAGCAGCGTTATTTGTAATAGCCAGACCCTGGAACCAACCTAGGTGCCCCTCAGTGAAAGAGTGGATAAAGAATGTGTGGAATATATACACATTAGAATACTACTCAGTGGTAACAAACAATGACATCTTGAATTTTGCATGGAAATAGAAAACATTATCCTGAGTGAGGTAACCCAAACCCAAAAAGACAATTATGGTGTGTACTCACTCATTAGTGGACCCTAGCCATAAACAAAGGACACTAAGCTTATAGCTCACAAGCCCAGAGAAGCCAAATAGCAAGGTGAACTCAAATAAAAACATATATAGATCCTCCTGAAAATTAGAAGCAAACAAGGTTGCCAGGCAAAATTTGGAAGCACGGTGGGGTCAGGGGGTGTGGGGAAAGGGGAGAGGGGGAAGGAGAAGGGAGAAGGGAAGGACTGGGGAGAGCTTGGGGGAGTGGGAGGGTGGAGATGGAGGAAAGGTGGATGTTGGAGAAGGGAATAAATTATCTACATTAAGGGAGTCATTTTAAGATTGGCAAGGTACTTGGCTCTAGAGGGGATCCCAGGTGTCCATGGGGATGTCCCCAGCTAGGTACTTAGGCAGCAGAGGAGAAGGTGTCTAAACTAGCCTTGTTCCATGGTCACATTGATGAATATCTTGATCATCACCATAGAAATTTCGTCTGATGGATGGAGATAGAGACAGAGACCCACATTTACATCACAGCAATGGACTGAGCTCCCAAAGTCCAGTCAAAGAGCAGAAGGTGGGAGAAGATGAGCAAGGAAGTTAGGACCATGAGGGGCTGTCCACCCACTGAGACAATGTGCCTGAACCAATGGTAGCTCACCAAATCTAGCTGGACTGGGACTGAATGAGCATATGAACAAACTGAACTCTCTGAATGTGGCTGCCAATGGGGGCAGACTGAGAAGCCATCAACAATGACGCCAGGACCTATCTCTTCTGCATGTATTATCTTTTTGGGAACCTAGTCTTTTTGGATGCACACCTTCCTAGGCCGAGATGGAGGGGGGAGGGCCTTGGACTTCCCACAGGGCAGGGTACCATGCCCTCTTTTAAGGAAGCAGGGGGAGGGAGGAGGGGTGGGGGATTGTGGGGGGGACTGGGAGAAGAGGAGGACATGTAAATTTTTTGAATGAAAAAAATAAAAGAATATGAAAAAATATCTTCCCAAAAGGATTCTACCATAACAGTCCTTGGAGAGATTACCCATTGATTTTCAGTCTTCCTCCTCCAAGAACTGTTTATGAACTGTTGATGTCTTCTGCAATATATCTTTGCCTTCAAATAATAAGATACATTGAAGGACAAAAGCTATACACACTATCATTTAAAAAGTTTCTTGAAGTCCTCTCATGAACAACTTAAATAGAGATTTATCAAGCAAGGATTATGTTAGATTCTGTGGCTCTTGGTGAGGGAAAAGAAATATTCCCATTTATATGTATACAAATATGATATATATTTATATGTGTGTGTATTTGTGATTGTTTGCTTGCATTACATATATGGGTGTGCTTAATTAAGTTCATAAAACAGTGATTCCCTATGTTTTCTCAAATATTCATATCGTTATTTGTTTCCCCTTTCTTTATTCTCACACATATTACATTACATGAATATATTTTCCCTATCCTACTATGGTTTCCAGTGCTGCAACAAAGATTATGAGGAAAGCAAATTTAAGAGGAAAAGGTTTATTTGGCTGAGATGTCCATGTTAGAGTCCATGCCGAAGTCATGGCAATAACAAGAGCAGAGACCATGAAAGAAACAGCTTCCAAGGAACAGAGGACTCATTCTTTCTGTACTAATTATCAGTAGTATCATTGGGACATGTGAAAGCTACTTTTAGCAAGAAAATGCAACAGGCTAATATGAATGAAACATTTTCTCAGTTAAGATTCTCTATTTGTACATAACTTTTGTCTAAATTTGAGAAAAATAAAACAAAACAAAACAACAACAACAAACAAACAAAAATTAACCAACAACTTCATACACTAAGTATTTGGCACTTTCCATTATCACAGTACCTGTTTCTAACATCAACTCCAGAATTTCTCCTCTCCACTAACACCATCATACCTTCCTGACTTCTGTGGCAACCCTAAGTCATATACTGAAATCTAAAGATTTGAAACAAACATCTGCAAATAAGAGAGAACATGTAGTGTTTGTCATTTGGGATCTGAGTGACCTTGTATAGTATAATATTTTCCAATTGTTTCTTTCTAACCAGGATTTATCATTTCATTTGTTTATACCTGAACAGAATTCCATTGCATACATGCACAACGATTTCATTATCCACCCATGAGTTGAAAACATCTAGGTTGTTTACATTTCCTACCTCTAAGGATTAGAGTGGAAATTGGCATGGCTGAGCAAGTATTTCTGCAGTAAGATACTGATCCTTGGGGTATATGCCAAGGAGTTATATAACTGGGTCATGTGGAACATCTACTTTTAGTTTTCAAGATGCTTTAAAAATATTCCTTAGGTGTTTTTATTTCTTCATTGATGGGGGATATCCTTCTGTGTCTGTGTTTTTTTATTTTCTAATGACTAAAGATGTTTTGGCCAATGGTTTATCAGTGTAAAGCCAGGTGAGAAATCAAAACAGAGAAAGAGAGAGAGTAGGTAATGTCAGAGAAATGCCATGAAGGTGCCTAAGGAGAAATACTCCAGAACCTTACCAGTACGCCAAAGCCTCATGGTGATAAATATATTAATAGAAATGGTTTAATTTATGATTTAAGTTAGTTAATAAGAAGCCTGAGCTTATAGGTCAAACAGTGCTGTAATTAATATAGTTTCTGTGTGATTATTTGGGTCTGGGCAGCTAGGAAACGAACATTTACACTTCATTTGAGAATTTTGTGTTTCATAAACCATTATTAAACAGATCATTTGTTTTTGTGAATCTTTGTATTTTTAATTTTCTGTATCTATTGGATTTTAACTTTCTATATGATATTTAGTGGATGAAGTTTCTTATACATTCTCGGGGCTTTCTCTTCATTTATTTGATTATTTCCTTTGTTTTACAAAGAGCTTTTTGGTTTTTTATAGAGTATTGTTTTTTACTAATTATTCTTAATTTCTGTGTTAATGGAGTCTGAACCAGAAATCTCTTTCCTCATATTCTCCCTCCTTCTGTTCTTCAACTGGACCTTGGTAGCTCAGTCCAGTGCTCCAATGTGGGTCTCTATTTCTATCTCCATCTGTTGCTGGACTAAGGTATTGTGGTGATATTCAATATAGTCATCAGTCTCACTATGGGAGAAGGCCAGTTTAGGCTCCCTCTCCTCTACTGCCCAGGGTCCTAGCTGGGGTCATCCCCATGGACTCTTGAACCCCTCCAGAGCCAAGCCTCTTGCCAACCCCAAAATGAGTCCCTCAGTTAAGATATTTCCTTCCCTGCTTCCATATCCATCCTTCCTCCATCTCAGCCATTCCACTTCCCAGTCAGGACCACAAGGGGTTGGTCCACCCACTGAGATAGTGTGCCTGAGCAAATGGGAGAACACCAAATCCAGCTGGACTGGGACTGAACAAGCATGGGTTCAAACTGGACCCTCTGAATGTGGCTGACAATTGTGGCAGACTGAGAAGCCTATGATAATGGCACTGGGATTTGTCTTATAGTTCCACCCAGTGATTCAAGTAATATATTAAAAAGGAGTGGTGATAGTGGGTTTCCCTTACTCATTTTTTATGGGATTTCTTCAAGCTTTTCTTTATTTAAAATGACATTAGATTGGATTAGTCATATAGCCTTTATTATCTGAAGGAGTGGTCTATCCAATTTTTCCTCTACTTTCTTTTTATTGTAAAGGCATGTAGATGTTTTTCAAAGATTTTTTTTTGCATCTCCAAAAATAATGATGTAATCTTCATCTTTAGGTCCTTTTAATGTGGTTTATAACACTTATTTTCACACACACACACACACACACACACATATATGAAATCTCACCAGTATATATGGAATAAGCCCAACATAAGCATGATGGATGATCTTTAGATGTATGCATGTGTTTGGTTTGCAAATATTTTATTGATATTTTTTGTATCATTGTTACTAATAAATATTGGTTTATAGTTTGTTGTCATGAATTTGTTTGTTTTCATGTACCTGCTTCTGTTATTAGAATTATATTACCTTCATAAAAGGGGTTAGGAAGTGTTACTTTTGCTTCTAATTTTTGGCTGATTTAAAAATTTTTCATAATAGTTCTTTGAAACTTTATTATAATTCTGTAACAAATACATCTGTATCTGTATTGGTTTGATTTGATTTGGGTTTTGTCAGAAGACTTTCATGTCTCTTAACATCTCATTCACTTGGGTCTTTGCAAGCTGCAGGCCCCTTCTTGGTTAAACCTTCAACTTTGACGGTTCATTGAACCTAGAAATTTTCCATTTTCTTCTAGGTTTTCCCACTTAATCTGTACTCTTTTAGATATTCTGCATTTCCTTGCAGTCTGTTATATATTTTTCCTGTCTATATGGTTTTATTATTTCAAAATATCACCTCTCCCTGTTAATTTGGATAAGTGTTTGTCATTATTGTTCACCTTTTTTCTTTTATTTCTTTTCTTTTCTTAGGTTTGCTGATTCTTTCAGCCATTTCTTAATTTATTTGAATAATTTCTGACACAGTTTTTATTATCTTTTCTCTCTCTACTTCATTTTAGCTTGGTTTGTTATTGTTTTTCCAAATTTTGAGTTGTTTCATCCAGTCATGATTTTATTACTTCTTATTTTTAAAAATGTAGCCAACTAGACCTATACATTTGTCTCCTAAGGGTACATTCATTGAGGTTTTTATTATACCTCACTTACATAAGACTATTTTAAAAATTATTGCTTGAATTCTTCTATGGCCCATTTAACATTCAGTATTGTCTTATTTAATTTCAATGAACATGTGCATTACCAAAAGATTCTTTTACTAGTTATTTGAAACTTCATTGCATTGCAATCAGATAGGATGCATGGGTTTATTTCAATTTTTCTGTGTTTGATAACATTTGTTTTGTGTTCCAGTATGTAATCATTTTTGAGAATCTGCCATGGACTGCTAAGTGCAATGCATATTATTTGTTGTTAGTGGAATATTCTGTAGATATCTGGTAGGATCACTGATTGCATATTTTTATGTAATCCTGATGTTTCTCTGTTAAATTTTGTCCTGTTTAGAAAATGTGATTATTAAAATTAAGTACCATTATTTCGCTACAATTAATCTGTGTCTTAAAGGCCAGTAGCATGTTTTCATTTTGATATGTTTGATGAAATTGGGGGTATCAGAGTTTGATTTTTATATGATTAGGATAGTAATATTTTCTTGCATAGTTGTACTTTTATCAGAATGAACTATCCTCATTTATTTCTTCTGATTAAGTTTATTGTGAAGATTTTTGTTTTCAGATAGTTTATAGCAAGGCCAGTTTGTTTCCTGGTCCCATATGCTTAGAATAGTCTTTCTATGCTTTCATTCTAAGAGGAGGTCTGTCCTCAAAGGTAAAATGGGTTTCTTGTAGACAAAAAAAAATTGCTGTATAATACATTGAACTAACCTTTGTATGTTGATTGGAAATTTGAGGTCATTATGTTCAAAGTTATTTTTGTAAGGCACAGGTGTTGAAATTTTTTCTGCTTTTACTCTCAATATTGTTTTTTGTTTCAGTGAATTTAGTTTCATCTGTTTTCTTTCTGTAGTCTTTTGGCTATGTATTTCTCTTCAGTCTGAAGTATTTCTTTCAATAATCTCTGTAGGACTGTTTTGATGGATATGAATTAATTTAGCCTGCTTATAACATGGAAAGATTTTTCTTTCTCCAGTAAGTATAATATGAATTTTATTGTATAAGATAGTTTGGATTTGCATATGTGGCCTTCTTGAAATTGGAGTTAAGTGCTTTAAGTTTTTCTGGTTTTTGAAGTTTCCATTGAGAAATTAAGTGATTTTCTAATGGGTTTTCTTAATATGTGACTTATGGATTTTCGCATACAGTTTCCCATATCATTTATTTGTTCTGTACATTTAGTGTTTTATTTGTTTGTTCTATCTATTTATTTTTAATTTTTTTCTCATCTTATGTAATATATTGTATGAAGTTTCTTTTCTGGACTTATACATTTTGGCATTCTGTGTACTTCTTGTACTTGTATGGATTATGTCTTTATTTAACTTGGGGATACTTTCTGCTATGATAACTTTAAGGATTTGGTCTGTGCCACTGGCATGCAATATTTTATTCCTCCATTTCAATTATTTAAAGATTTTTCCTTTACAACATATCTTAATGTTTCTATCTATTATTTTTTGATTTTTAAGTGTTATTCCTGTTTGAATGTTCTAAATCCTGTGCTTTAATTTCTATCTTCTATTTAACCCATTATAATGATAGAGCTTTATCTTAATTTTTCTAATGGTATTATTAAAATTTTTGTTTTATTTTCATCTAGCATTAGCTCTTCACTATTTTTAGATCTTTCTTGAATTTTACTTTTCTTATCCTGTATTACCTTCATCATTTCACTCAGTTGTTTATTTGAATTTTCTTAAACTTCACTAAGGAGTTTATGCTTATTTTCTTGAAGCATTTGGTCATATATATTCTTTAAATCCTTGAACGCTTTAATCATGCTTGTGATTTTTTAAAATGCCATCTCTGAGGTTCTAGATGATTCTCATTGGATATTACTTATGTAGGACTTGTGGTTGGGGGAATGAATGTATTACCTTAGTCTTTAACATTCTTTTGTTCTTGGTAAATGACTTTGGCATGTGGACTTCTATTTTGGCTGTACAGCTGATATGAAATTATAATATGCCTCTGTTAAATGTAAAAGTAGATTCGGTGTTTTCTGTTTTCTAAATTTGCTTGATTTCAAATAAGATATAAGGATTCATCAGTTCTTCAGATTCCTGGCATTTGATATTTAATCATACTAATGGTATAATTCACAATTACTTACAATCAAGAACATAGAAAGATATGACTTCCAGCTGGGTATTAATGCACATTCTCCACCATCCAAGATAAGCCTGGGAGTATGAGGACAGTCAGGCAAGTAGAGGTTGGGACTCTCACCCAGCTGAACTGGTGCACATGCTGCATGAACTACTTTTGTGAGAACAGTGAGGCTATCAGAGGACTGGAATAGTCAACAAGCAAGGCTAGTGTGCAATCTGTGTTATCCCAATGCATTCCAGTTATATGGGTATAGAGGAACACTACACAGTTCATTTTATTTTAAACACTTTATTCAATTCTAGTATACCCAGTCTAAGAAAATAGTAATAACAATAGTCATGCTGGGCAGTGGTTGCACACCCGTTTAATCCCAGCACTTGGGAGGCAGAGGCAGGCAGATCTCTATGAGTTTAAGTCCAGCCTGTTCTACAGAGCAAGTGCCAAGACAGCCAAAGCTATAGGAAATCTTGTCTCGAATCCCACTCAATAAATAAAACAATATTTACAATATAATTTAGTATGAAATTGGGATTTGAAGGCAAATACTTATATAAAAGAAATTCCAATATTGGATTTGTAATAAGAGCACCAAACAGAGTTGCCTACAAATGACAGTGAAACTATCAGACATCTCTATAGAGGTACCAATTAGAATATACCTTTTATTTTTGTATCATAATACCTTCTAGCTACCTAATATACTTAATGTGGGTAAATCGACTTTTTATTAGACTGCCAATGAATGTCATTGCAAGATTGAGTGGAAAAAATACAATCTTCTGCTGTAATTTATGCTCCTTCCCAGCATACTCAGCCCCTATACTGTAAGCACATCTTCTTTTTTTCCCACATTTAATTTTTTATTATTGCATTATAAATAGTACCATTCAAAATTTCTACCTCCTTCGCTCCTCCCATTTCCCTCCCACTTCCCCACTCCCCCTCCCCTTTTCCCCTCCAGTCCTAAGAGAGGGCAGGTTACCCTGCCCTGTGGGAAGCCCAAGGCCCTCTCGCCTCCATCCAGTATTTGTTACTACTTACAGTGCTGAGACTCATTTCCATGTAAATTCACAGTTTTCATTAAGATTCACTTTTGTGTGATCTGTGAGTTTTATTGACTGTTTAATTACATGTGACTACTAATATGGAACCACACAAGACAGTTTCATTGCATAAAAGTCTTCTGGGCTTGGTCTATTGATCCCCTTCTTTACATCTAGAAACTATCCATTTCTTTACTGTCTTCATAGGTTTGCTTTTCAAATTATCTAGAATTTCACCATTTTAGACTGGCTTCTTTTACTTAGTAATGTGTACTTAGGTTTTTTCTATATCATTTCCAGGTGGTTTGATAGGCTACTGTGTGTGTTGTGTGTGTGTGTATATATATGTGTTAAATAGTATTCAATTTCCTGTATTATTTACCTATTCACCTAACAAAAGTCATTATAGTTATTTCCAAAATTGAACAATTATGACTTAGTCCCTATTAGAAAGTTGTTTTGTGAACATAACTTTCCAATTTTTGTGACCAAATATCAAGAAGAACATGTGGTGTTTTGTAGGCCAAAAATATACATTTTTGTAACAAGGTATTGGACCATCAAGTTATCTTCCAAAGTAGCTGTCTCATTTTATGAGCTGAACATTTCTCAAGAGTGGTATTGCTGGATCCTGAGGTAGGTTGATTCCCAATTTCCTGAGAAACCGCCACACTGATTTCCAAAGTGGTTGCACAAGTTTGCATTCCCACCAGCAATGGATGAGAGTTCCCCTTACTCCACATCCTCTCCAGCATAGGGAATCGTTGGTGTTTTTGATTTTGGCCATTCTGAAGAATGTTCTATATTCATGAGTATTTTTCCAACATTTCATATTCATGCCAGTATTTCCTGGTGTCCTTGCTCTGAATTTTAGTACTTCTAAATGTATATAGTGAGAACTTAATTTTTATCTATAATTTATGAGTATTGTTTGGATTTGATTTTTAAAAGATTTATGTATTAATTTGTGTGAATGCGTGTGTCTGTGTGTTTCAGTGAACATGAATATGCATATTCAAGTATTTTTGTCTGTGCATATGTGGACATCAGAGAAGGTTTTTTTTTGTCAGTCATCTCCTCTATTACCTTTAACCTTTTTCCTTGAGGGAAAATCTTTCCATCAACCTGGGCTCATTTTTTCTTAACTGCGCTGGAAGTCATAAAGTTTCAACAATTTTCTTTTCTCTCTCCCCCTTGGAAGCTGTGGTTGCATGAGTGTGTGGAAGGTCCAGCTTGTTACACAGTCCTCAGTAAGCACTATTAACCATGAAACCATATCTCCAGATTCTTATTATTTGAATAGTTAAATGTATATCTTTTGAATGTCAATAAGTATCATATGAAGAGAAGAATAAGTCTTAATAGATAGTACAGAGACACATGAAAATTCACTGAGCTAAGAGATGAATCCAATTATCCCACTTTTTACCCTACAAATGTTCTATAAATAATGGAAGCAGAAATGTCACAAGGGCAAAGACTCAGGATTTGAGTCTTCTCAAGCACAATTTGCAACCTCTAACCTTCATATGTACGTTCCTTTTAACAAAAGTAAGATCACAATTCCGTCTGAGTCAAGTTCCTCTTCTTATAAGTCATCTATTAGTATTTTCTGACTCAGAGAGACCTTTTAGGATTCAGCGCTCTCTAAGTAATTCATATCAACCATGCAAATTGAGATAATTCCTGACATTATTGATCCTAATTATAATGCTAATATAGTCTCAGCACTCACTTTATTGGCCACTGACTCCTCAATGTGAAGGAGAGAGAGAAGAAAAGGGGAAGAAATATGTGACTACTAGCCTCAAATTCTTCTCTTGTATGCATTTGGTTATATTAAACTCCAAGTTTTGCATTAACTCTTCTTTCAGGAAATTATTTGTATAGAATATATTTCCAGTTAAAGATTGTTCTGTAGACTGTTGCTGAAATTATTGCCAAATCTATTGTAGAAAACATTTTAAATAATACCATGAATACAAATTTAAATCTGCCTCTAGGGGAAAAGTGAAATGACTCATCAACCCTCCTAATGTCTGTGATTGAATTAATATAAATAATAATGGGGGTAAGGGGTTTAATTTCATATTGTAACCACAAATTTGAGCTATGTAGAGCTGTATTACAATGTTAGATTTTCCACTGAAGTTGGAAATTATCCAGAAATACATCTACCATTTCTGATGAGAAACAAATCAATCCAAACTGTCTTCTCTTCTGTAATGAATTTGACTCACATCTTATTTCTTCTGTCACCACTGGGTTCTCATTTTATTTTTATCCCACTATAGACTAACCTTAATTTCTGATGGATATGATCCATCTGATGAATTTAGAATTTGAAGAAAAAATGGAAAATATGTCCACACTGTCAGGTCTGATATCCTTGTGACCAGGATAAGAATAGAGAGCAAACAACTATGTCCCATAACTGGACCATAGAAAAAAAATGAGATTACTGCTAACATCAATACAACATCAATACAGACATTCTAGGATCTTCCTATTCATAATACTCTTTTCTCAATCCTCCAATAAAAGAGATACATATTAACAGATTAGGTTTAAAAACAGGATCAATCCATCTGCTGCATCCAAGGAGCACTTCTTGATATCAAGATTAGATATCACACCAGGATAAAAAAAAAATGGAAAAGCAAATTCCAAGCAAATATACCATAGATACACACTGGTGTAGACATTTTATCTGACAAAATAGACTTCAAAGCAAAACTGCTCAGAAGATCAGAGGACACCATATCCTCATCAAAACAAACAAAAAAATCAACCAATATGGTACTGCAATATAAGCATTTACACATCAAACACAAGGGTAATCAATTTTAAAAAAGTAACACTATTACAGATAAAGTCATGTATTGGCCTTCACACCATGAGAAGGGTGACATTGATACCCCACTCTTGCCTATAAATTGGTTATCTAGAGAAAGACTAAACAGAGAAATGTTGACGATAAATAATATCATAAGCCAAAAGGACCCACCAAATATTTACAGAACATTTTACTCAAACACAAAAAAATATTCCCACTTCTAGAAGTCCATGCAATCTTCTCCAAATTTGACCACATACAAAAACACAAAGCAAGTATTAACAGACATAATATGATTGAAATAATACCCTGTACCCTATCTGACCACCATGGATTAAAGCTGATATCAACAACAATAACAACAGAAAGTTTACAAACTAATGGAAACCGAACAACTCATTACTGAAGTAACAACAAGTTAGACATATTTTAAAAGAAGAAAAGCATTTTAGAATACAATGAAAATGGAAATACAATATTCTCAAACTTATGAGAAACAATGAAGGAAGTTGTAATAGGCAAGTTCAGAGCATTCACTGACTATGTTCAAAAATGGAGAAATTCCTTACTAATAACAGCACACCTGTAGTCTCCAGAACAAAAGCAAGAAATCATATCAACTAGGAATATATGCCAAGAAATAATAAAACTGGGGACTGAAATCAATCAAATAGAAGCAAAAAACATAAAGAGACTATAAAATGGAATTATTCTTTTGGAAAATCAATAATATTGATTAATGTTTAGCCAAATTAGCTAAGAGATTGAGGGAAAAGATACAAATTAGTAAAATTAGAAATGAAAAGGGGGATATAACAACTGATTATTAGGAAATCCAGAGAATAATAGGGATATAATTTAAGAACTCTATTCCACCAATTTGGAAAATCTAGGGAGATGGATATATTTCTTGACATATAACATCTACCAAACTAGAATCAAGATGGTACAAGCAATTCAAACAGACTCATGACCCCTAGTAACATAGAAGCTTTAATTAAAAGACTTCAAAACAATACAAGTCTACGGCAAGATGGATTCAGCACAGAATTCTTTTAGATTTCAATGAAGAATTAACAGCAATATTTCCAAAATTATATTGCAAATTAAAAACAAACAGAAGGAACACTGTACAATGTTGTTATAAAGCCACATTTACTGTGATATATAAACCAAATAAATACCTAACAAAGAAATAGAATTATGGACTAATTTGTCTTATGAGTATAGATGTAAAAAAAATTTAATCAAATACTTTCAAAATAAATACAAGAACACATAAAAAAGATCATTAACCATGATCAAGTAGTCTCCATTTCAGAGACGCAGGGATTGTTTAACATACAGAAATCAGTAAATGTGAATCACCATATAAATAGACTTAAAGATAAAAGCCGCACAATCATACCATTAGATGTCAAAAAAGTCTTTGCAAAAATTCAAGATCCCTTCCTGATAAGAGATCTGGAGAGACTGGGAATCAAAGTGATAGACATCAATGATTTACAGAATATATCAATCTAAATGGAGAAAGCTCAAATCATTTCCACTAATATCAGAAACAAGATAAGATTGTGTTGTGGAATATTATTTTAATTAAGCAAAGGTATGTTACATTTGTTTATCATGTGGAATATTACTTTATGCCAATAAAAGTGTGTTAAATTTGTTTATTCTGCATTTGTTCAAGGATATAAGGATGTGAGTTTAATTATGTAAAGTTTAATTATGTAAAGATGAGTATCATCTGTTTCACTTTGCCTGCCTAAGGTCTACAGCACCTTATTGGTCTAATAAAGAGCTGAATGGCCAATAGCTTGATAGAAGACAAATAGGTAAGGCTGCCAAGAAGAGAGAATAAATAGGAGGAGAAATCTAGGCTTGAAATGAGGTATGAATTAGAGAAGAGAGAACAAGGGATATACCTATGGCCAAAAACCAGAGAGCTGCTAGACAGACAGACATAGAGAAGCAGTAAAAGTAAGATATGCCTATGTAGGAAGAAAGGCAATAAGCCCCAAGGCAAAAAAAGATAAATAGAAACAGGTTAATTTAAGTTAAAGAGCTAGTCAAAAATGTGCCTAAGCCAGGCCGAGCATTCCAAACTAATAGTAAATTTCTGTGTATGGTTTGGGAGCTGGTTGGTTGCCTAAAAGATTAAGCCTGGCACAAGGTTGTCCATTATCTACATACCTATTCTATATTTGAAGTTGTAGATAGAGCAATAAGGGTATTAAAAAAATCAAAGGCATATAAATAGAAAAGGGAGAAGTAAAAGCATCTTTACTTTCATATGATACAATTTTATATACAGAAATGACACTAAAAACGCCAACAGAAAATTTCTACAGCCTGTAAAATCTTTCAGAAAAGTAGTAGGATACAAATTTCTCATGCAAGTCAGTAGACTTCCTATATAAAAATGACAAATTGACCAAGAATAAAATCAGGGAAACAATTCTTATCACAATATCCTCAAATGTATTGAAATATCTTTGGTTAGCTCTAACAACGCCAATAAAAGTCTTGTATATTTAAAACATTAAGATATTAAAGAAATAAGTTAAATAAGATATCAGAGAATGGAAAGATTTCCCATGTCTGTAGCTTGGCAAGATTAATGGCCATTCTCCCTAAATCAGTTTACAGACTAATGGATTCCCCTCAAATGTCCAATAACATTTTTTCATATAATTTGAAAGGACAATTTTCAGCTTGGAAACACACATACACATTATATCTATATATCTATGTATGAAAAGAGAGGGAAAAAAGTATTATAGGAGTTATCAGCATCTCTGATCTTAAATTATACTAAAAAGTTGTGGTAATAAAAATAGAATGGTATAAAATCATACATATTGATCAAGGGAATAAAATTAAAATCCTAGACATAAGTTTGTACACCTATAGACATCTGATATTTTTTTCAAAAAGAAGGCAGAAACACACAATGGAATAAAGACAGCAGCTTCAACTAATAAGTGGATTACTACATGTATCATCATGAAGCTCTGACCTACCAGTAAGGTTCTGGTTTCCTTCTTCTTTGGCAGCTATGTGGTATCTTTTTTATTCTGCCTATTCTCTCTCTCTCTTTCTTTACATCTCTGTTCAGATCTCCAACCTGGTTTTACTCTGCTAAGCCATTGACCCAAACAGCTTTATTCATTATCTGATAAAAGCAACACACACACACACACACACACACACACACACACACACACATATATATATATATATATATATATAGAGAGAGAGAGAGAGAGAGAGAGAGAGATAGATAAATATAGATATCCCCCATCATTGTTCCAGCTTTTTCTGTTAACAAGAGTCACCCCTGTTTTTCAGCAGAAATACTTTCAATTTTAGGTGTTGCAAAAAATAACAATATTAGTTGTCTTTTTTGCTGAAAATTTGGGGGCATTCTGGGCTCCTTCAGAGGCATAACCCAATATTCAACAGTATAGCACACCATTGTGTCTACTTGTTCCATCAGTTGAACTAAAGATCAGTGATACAATCCAGTTTTATCTTCAAAAGTGCTGTTTCCTATACATTCCTTTCCTCCTCATCACCCTGTTTCCCAACCTCTTCTCTCTCTTCCTCTCTTTAAGATATCTCCCTAAGGTGCTCAGTAACCATTCATGGATGAACAGATTCAAGAGTAGAAAGAATATCATTGAAGAAGACCATTAATGAAGTAAGATAGGTGAATGGAACTCAATGACATCATAGGCTATGGAAGTAAATAATGACAAGGCACCAGAATCTAACAAATCTAGAGAAGAAACCCCCAACTTTAGTACAATGGAAGTAGTGAAATAATTGTGAGGTTCTTATTATACTTGGCTTGGCTCTGCCAGGAGAAATACAATGCACAAATAAAATTGAGTCATAGAAATTAGTGACTATCCATCTCACTGTTCTGAACCCATTGATCCCTCATGATCTAGAATTAAAACATAGTGCCATTATCTTTAGGATGACTTTTCAGTGGGTAACTTTCAATGACTTGGAGATGTTGCAAGGCATGTCCTGGATTTCAGCATGCCTGTCACTAAAAAATATCCATGACATATCCACAAGTAAATTGACGGAGACAAGAGGAAGATAAGAAAGAGGTAGGCCAGCAGAATAAGGAGTGAAGGTTAGTACAGCAGGAACTTTTTGGCTCCTGGAGGCCATGCACATATTTGACTCCCTTGTGATTGAGGAGCAGAGTAGTCTTTTATCCTGTCAGGAAAATCTGCATTGCTGGGATGACAGTACTCACTTTCTGCAGGATATATAATAACTTTCCGACATGTTGTCACAATATGTCAGTCCAAGTTATGGTGTTCTGTTTCTTGAGAATGTGACACATGGTACAATGATTGACAATTCAGATGCTTTCTGTCAATGACTGCCACTCAGAAACTCAAGTGGAATCAAGCCCAAATTACAGCTAAGCTTTTTGCATGAGATTCATTTTCCAGTTTTACTTTTCATACCTGAGGTTTTGTGTTACCGATATTAAATAAAAAACTCTGTGCAATGAATTTTAAATTAGGTAAAAGCTCTCACCAGAGATTTGTTAAAAGTAGATGAACAGCTGTTCTTTTCCCCTTTTTAGTAGAAGGGCTTTAAATTATATATTAACCAAAAAAGTAAACAGAATAAAATGGGCAATTAAATATTAATGGAAGATGTAGTGGAATTGTCCTGTACTGCACTTAAAACAGCCTGAATGATTGAGCTGTGAATTGGTCTCCCAGAGGTATTGAAATATTCATCAGTACTATTTAATAAATGTTCATATTCGTAGGCACTCGTGTTTACACTACAGCACTTGCAAGAGAGTGCTTACCAAAGAAAACATGCTAATGGAAGGTGAACCTTCCTGTACAGAGTCACCTTCAATTATGCAGTGTGTTGCTGAGGAGACAGGGAAATCTCTCTTTTGAGAATGAGAAGCTTGCATACCAAATGAGTCTCTTTTGTTAAGAGAATAACTGGGCTGAGCACAGAGGCATCATACTTCCAAGACTATTTGAGGTTTTAAAAAATTTATCAGCTTTGTACTTTAAAATATGTTTAACCTAATCTGCCTGGACCCAGGGTTTATCCCAATGCTATTACTGTAAACTGCCTGTCTTATGGGAAGAGATGCAATGCATAGCAAAAATAATTATAGTGCTGAACTTAAAAACAACTAAGTTAAATGCATTCCAGGTAACAGTAGAGATGATCTTAAAGATGCTGCCAACATTTGCAGGCAGAGACAGATACTGCTTTCTATCTCTTCTGAGATATTTACTTAGTCATTCTTTATCCAAACCTGTAGACATTATATCACCTCAAGGGGGGAGTTTGATTGTCCACCTAAGTTAAGTAGGATCAACACTGGTTGATACCCTAGAATTGGCTGATCTCTACAAAGACAATTGAGATGTACTAGAATACTGGAGGACAGAAGCTGTTGGTGTAATTCTGATGAGTAGGTTGACTGAAAGTGGGCATGGCCCTCTAGCTTAGAAAAATGTCTTCTGACCAATACATCTTCATCATCCCAATTCAGCATCATGATATTTTATATGTTTGTTCAGGGTCACTTGTGATGGGCTTTAGCATCTTTCTACCCTCCAGAAAAACCTAAGAAATGTTTAGTTAGTAGAAGACAAGGTTTCTGTTTCCTTTGTAACAAACACAATTATGTTTGGTTGGTTTTGTATTTCTGTTTTCTCTCCTATTGTGGCATTGTACTCTCAAACCTGGTTGGCATTCTAACAGGAGGAGATGTATTAGGGATTGTGACATTAAGGACTAGTTAAATTTGTCTGGGTATGTAGCTCAGAGAATAGACTTCTTTCTTAGCATTGTGAGGGCCAATATTTTATCTCAAGGATTGAACAAACTTGCATTGGTAATATGTGCTTCTAATCTCAGCACTAGGGAGATAGACACAAGTGGATTAAGAGTTAAAAAATCATTTTAAACTACACAGTGAGTGAGTTTAAGGCCACCCTGGGGTACATTCAGCCCTATGTCAATAAGAAAAAATTCAAATTGTTCATGCACAGCTCAGCATGCTGTCCTGTGACTAGTCTTTTCCACAAGAAGAAAATGCCTCTAGCAGTTGCACTCCAAGAAAGAGTCTATGGCATCATATCAGGTGTAGCCTCATTATAGGTAAACTCTGTTTATCAAAAATCTGAACAGCATAATAATCTTGTGTTATGGAACTTGGGTTTGTATTATAGCACTTGTATGGTACATGATATTTTTTCAATAATTACTGTCTCTTATTAAAAAGAGGAATGGGTTCTTGTTGTTTTTTTTTAACTAATTAACAAATGTGATTAGATACAAATTATGTTACTTTTAGAAGGACATCACTTTGTAAGCACGCTGAAGAGAGTGGAGCTTTCCTTGGTACACTGTGCTTCTTCAGTGTCATTCTTTCACAAAAGGTCACCAAATAATACTGACTGAAACATACGGCAGCATCTGTTTGCCTCTTAACACTGCACCTGCCTGCTTTAAGCCCCTTTCTTTGGCTACTATGAAACTGTAGAGATGTACTGTCATTATGTACTTTTCTGACAGACTTTGAATATATCATGAACAACTCTTCTCCAATTATGTCAAACTTATCTATAAACCTCTAAATCAAAATTTTTCTCAGTTATTTTTCATTTTCTGTCAGTACTTCAAACCTTCCTCCATGATCCTTAATATCTTTTCCAAACTGCCCCTTCTAATAGGTCCTTTTTCTTCCACTGTGCACACCCACTAATATATGACATTCTCAGAACACTTCTTTCCTGACATACTCTGTTCTCTGATTCCCTGTCTGAATTGTTTCACAAATCCCAGTGTAGTCACAACTCCTAGGACTAGTAAAAACTTCAGGGATAAATTTTTATCATCATTATTTATTTATTTATTTATTTTGAGAATTACATATTTTGTATTTTGATGATATTCACTTCCCCCAAAAGATCTAGTTCCCTTTATTTACTCATTTAACAGTGTGTTCTTTTTATCTTTTAAAAAAGAACCTTTAAGTTCAATTTGTGGAAATTATCTACTCTTAACACTATGATCTTCCACTGGAGCATCACTGACCTCTGAACAGTGTGAATGCTCTTTTCATGCCTACGTATCCCCTCCATGCTAGTATTTTGTCTGACTTGAGCCAGTATGGGTCAAGTTGTGTACACTATCACAGTCACTGTAAATTCACATGTACATTTACCCTGTTGTGTCTGGAAGATATTTCCCTTGTAGTAATCCACTACCTCTGACCCATACAAGCTCTTCTTATGTGATTATTCCTGATCCATGAAAAAAATAAAGATACAGTTATCCCATTTATGGCTAAGTATGTTGACATCTCTTATTGTCTTCATTTTGATCAATTATGTGTCTCTATTTATTCTTATCTACTGCAAAAAAGAAGCTTTTCTAATAAGAATTGAGAGATGTCTAACCTATGTATATAATGATAAATCATTAGAAGCTGTTTAATTTGGTTTCTATTTGACAGAATAATAGTCATTGGTTCTCCCGTAGGGCCTGTGACCCATCTAGCCACAGACATTTGGCCCTGATAACTATGCCAATTATTGGTTACATCTTGTGGGAATGTCCTTAAGTTCAATGTAAAGAAGTTGATAACTTCCATTGCATTTGTGCCACTCTTACACTAATGGATATAAGTTGTCAAGCCAGACATTTCTGCAATTTAAAGAGTAGGCAGTGATGTAAGTTTTGTGATTCCTTTTCTCCTTTGATATCATGCGCAACGTCTTGCAGTAATGTGAAAGATATCCAGTAGGCATGAAGTTTCTAGGTTAGTCCATTTGATTTATCCATACTTGTGTTTTCTTATAATAGGTAATCTCAAGTTAATTTGATGAGGCCTCAAAGTGATGTGGGATTCCCCTCTGTATGCCATGATTACCATTAGTGAAGAAAGCAAACTGTATTTGGCCTGTGACAGGGCAAAAGAACAGAAGTAGGCAGGGAAAACTAAAAAGAATGCTGGGAGAAAGGTGGCAGAGTCAGAGAGAAGCCATGTAGCCCTGCCAGAGACAGACACCCGAACTTTACCAGGTAAGCCACGGCCTCGTGACGATACACAGATTACTAGAAATGGGTTAAATTAAGATGTAAGAGTTAGCCAATCAGAAGCTAGAGCTAATGGGCCAAGCAGTGATTTAAATAATATAGTTTCTGTGTGATTATTTTGGGGCTGAGCAGCCAGGAACTAACAAGAGGCCTCATCACAACATCAAAGCACTAGAAAATGAATTTTTAGGAATGGCTAAAACCAACTATCTTGATAAGGTGGATTCAAGTCAGAAAACTCACTTATTCTATGTGCACTATTATCAGGAGTAGTATCCTGAAATATATGGAAAGATAAAATTCTCTAAGCATACATATGCACCTGACAAAAGACTAATTTTATTTTGTTTAAGAGACTAGAGATTATAATGGCTGGTGCTAAGAAATCAATCATTAAATTTTAAGGATATGAATAATAATGAACAGAAACCTCCTATACCAAACTGGTGCCATAGAGAAGGTATCCTTGTGAGAAAAAGTCCCTACCAATAAAGATTCCAACTTGTGATTATCCAAATTCATCTGAAAGGAAAAACAAACAAAACAAAACAGCTAAACTATAGGTGTTTCCTGCTCCTCAGAGCAAACTACTAAAGATGAGCAAACATAGACTGCTGCAGTTATAATATAAGGGCAGCAAACCACATCTCAAGCTGGTAAAATGACATGTTAGCATCATCCATGTAGTACTACATTTATGTATATAGAAGATTAATGATTTCACAGGGCAGAGAGACATGGAATCCTGCTCTACCAAGGCCCTGTAAGGTAGAGTTGGATCCATCCTGCTCTGCCTTTCATTTGCATGATCAGCTGCTTCAAACTCCTGATGCATTGACTTTCAAACCACAATGGGCTATCTTTGAACTGTGAGCCCAAATAACCCCACCTTTCCCCATGTGTTGATACTTTTATGGTATATTATCACAGAAACATAAAGAAACTAATACCAAGCTACAGTATAAATAAACTTCAATAAATTGTGTGTGTATACGTAAAAAGAAAGGAGTCACAGAAGGCCTCTTCATAAATCACGTGCCTCTTCATATGCAGTGCTCAAAAAAGTAAAACAGAGAGGGGGGTTCATACATGAAATACACACATGTGCACACACACACACACACACACTCCACATACATACAAAAGTAGAATTTGTTTTTAGTTAAAACCAGGAACAAATAGATAGGAAATAATGACTAAAGGCCATTTGGTTTCTTCTTTAAGGTAATTGAACTCATTCAGGATTATTATGATAATGGCTATTAATAGTGAATCACTAAAAATACTTGATTATGTGCTTTCAACAGACAGCTTTAAAATGTTTGCAAACTATATCACAGTAAATCTGTTGTTAAAATATCGTCAAAAGTTTTTGGGAAATAATTCCAATTTTATTCACAAAAGCAAAGATCTGATTTCTATTGTAGCATAATAAAAGGGTTGAAGTTACAAAACAGGTATTGAATCTTGCATGTGCTCAGAATGAAGATCAAGGGGCTGTTCTAGCCTAAGGTGCTAGAAAACACTGAAACCAGTCATTGGCAATGCATGCTTTGCTTCCATTGTTGTCATAATGACTTTAGTTCACAGTACAACCATTAACCACTTCTAAGAGCACTCCATGAGTTCAAAATCACAAAAAGTTTTAGGAACAACAAAACATAGTTTCAGTATAGCTTACTCCTATTAGCTTACTCCAGTTGAAACAGGAAAGAAACAAACCCGAAACAAGTAGTTAACTGCAAGTGTTAATTAAATCAGCACTTAGGAGATATTATATGGCAAGAGTACTTAAACTGCCTAGCCTTAAGAAAGGAAACTTAGCTATTGAAAGTAGAACATGGTTTATTTACATTATCAAAGATACTTTATACAAGAGCAAAGCTAAATTTCAACTGTGGTACTCATTGTCCTTATAAATTTTCAAGAATCCTTCCTAATGAGAACTTTGTCTAGTTAATGTCTATGGACAGAAATAAATTCTGAACTAAACACTTCTGTACAAACGTTGAAAATCTGTCTAAGCAAAAAGAAATATGTAATGGCAGTAATGAAAGTGTAGAGGTATAGCAGTGTAGTGTATTGGAAATGTGTGTGTGTGTGTGTGTGTTTAAGTATTGTTCTATATGTTGTGAGTGAAGAGTGTGTTCAACGTGGGAGTGTAGGAAGTGGAGGTAGTTATGGAGATGTGGTGTGAGTGGAGATGACAGGTGTAGGTGGGTAAGGATGGTGAATGGTGTGCTGCCTGTGCAGGTGTGGGAGATTTGAGATGATGGGGGTGTGTGAAGTGATGGGATAATGTGAGTGTGGGGTAACGGTATGTTTGAGTGTATTTGGCAGAAGTGTGGTGAGGAGGGAATGTTGTATATGTTTATATATTATATGACTATATATATTGTGTGGTATATATGCTGTGATGTAATATGATGTGTTTTTGTCTATGTGTATATGTACTTTTTTGTTTTACTTCCATGTCATTACAGGGTAAAAATATCAGTAGCAATGCAGTGGATCCAGCCAAGCAAATTCTATCTTAACCAAAACAGTGACAATAAAATTATTTATTTAAGAAAGTTTAATATGAGTACCAGCAGAACCATCTGGAGGGTAAGTGTGTCCCCACCTGGTGCCTGCCCAGATGCCCCGGAAGCAGGGTGCAGGCACCCTCCATCCCCCTAAACTTTCTGGCCATTCAGCTGCAGGGCTTCTCCCGGCTACTGGCTTTTCTGCTAGCCCACCCCAGCTTGCCCCCAGGCTCCCCTTTCCATCTGCAGGGTCCTAAAATGTTGCAAAGCAGCCTGCTTCAGGGCTGAGGCCCTGGGGACAAGGTGGTGGTCCCAGGGCAGCAGGGGTTCCTTTGTTCCATGGAGCTTCATCTACCAAGCCCACGCTTTTGCCTGTGAGGTCCTTGGCCAGCAAGGGGCCTGGATCTAGTACGAACAGAACCATCTGGAGGGTAAGTGTGTCCCCACCTGGCGCCTGCCCAGACACCCCAGGAACGGGGTGCAGGCACCCTCCATCCCCCTAAACTTCCTGGCCATTTGGCTGCAGGGCTTCTCCCAGCTACTGGCTTTTATGCTATCCCAAATGGTATAGGAGGTCCTTCTGTATTTCTGCTGCTTTCATTGGTTAAATAAAGAGATTGTCTTGGCCTTTTGATAGGGCAGCCCTTAGGTGTGTGTAGTAGACAGAATGGAATGCTGGGAGAGAGAAGGCTGTGTGGCACATGCCATGCTTCTCTGGCCCAAGATGGACACTGGTAAGACTCATGCCAGCAAGCCACATCCTCATGGTGAATTTAGATTATTAGAAATGGGCTGAATCAAGATGTAAGAGTTGGCCAAGAAGAGGCTAGAACTAATGGGACAGACAAGTTTAGATGAATACAGTTTCTGTGTAATTATTTCAGCGGCCGGGAGCTGGGTAGAAGGACGCAGCCCACACGTCTCTTACTACTATTGGCGCCTCAACGTGATGGACTAAATCTACTTAAAAACATGAGAGGGCTTAAAAAGGAGAGAGAGAGAGTTTAACATGGGTTTTTGCTGTTTGCATGCTGCAGAGAGATTTCCTGACTTGTCAATAGGAAATAGCAGGAAAAAGTTGTGCAGTTTTAAAAAAGCGACTTCCTGGACTGTTCTGCCAATACAAACTCTGGCTATAAAGCATTTCAATGGCTTGTGATCGGGAAGAAAGTACTTGGAGACCATGCCTGTGACTCAGCACGAAGATGATCCTGCAGATGGCAGGATCAGGCTTAGGCAGGCAGGAGAGCATGGCGGATTTCCGCAGCTATTCACAGAGATGTTTCCAGGCTGCGCAATGCTCTGCATGGCAGATTCAGCTGTAACTCAGTTGAAAAGCTCATTCTCCAGGTTGAAGTGCTGAGCGTGGCTCCTGCCTGGAAGGGGGGCATTGCATTCTGTGGCTCAGAGGCACAAGTGACTCAGAGGCACAAGCAGCCCTGTTGTACTCAGAGGTACAAATGGCTCTGCCCTGTTGGACTGGGCGGAGCAAGCAGGCAGTACCTGTATTTGACCTGAAATTGTCACAACTTAGATTCTTAAGAGCTTAGTATTTTAAAAGCACAAAGCAAAACTGTTCCTGTACATTAAAGAATTACAGATTCACAATAGGACAGATTCAGACATAAAAGACCTCTAAATGGGTCATACTGTTAGATAAAGTATATAGGCTTGGTAGAAAAAAAATAGAGAGAGTCATAAAATAAACTTAATGCCTTAAAAAAGGATAAAGTCATTAAAGAGACAGACTATAGATAGTTATAGATTAAAAGAAATAAAAATAAGCCACGTAAAAATGGAAAACTCACAGAATGTCTGGATTATGTATTTTATTGTGTTTTCTTTGAAGTTTTTGACTGTGAAGGAGCTAAGTACAGAGAGAATTTTCATTGTATGGGCTGCCAAACAAAACCAACATATATGTTCTAAAGGTATCATGACTTCCAAATTTGGGTCTAAGGATATGGTGCTTTGGAAAAGAGGTTCTTCTTTTGTTTTCATAGAGGATGAGACCTTGTGGATTGCTTCTACACCAATAGGGTATGATAGACCACGTCCTCCAGAAAGGCAGCTGTGCACACCCTCAAGAATTACTTCACTCAACTTCTGACTGAGATGAACCTAACACACAGGTTATACCATGAAAGGCCTGATTGACAGTGCTCCCATACAGCAGGAAGAAGTTTGGAGAGCAAAAACTACGTCCATATTCCCAAATATTGTTTATAAATGTTCTTTTACATTTAAAGGGGTAGATGATATAGATATAATTAATTTACATTGGTGTAAATTTTGCTTACTGATATAAACTTAAGGTCAATTTTGTTATATATGTATATTTCTGTTCTTGATTAAGGTATTGTGATTGTGTAGTTCATTTAAAAATATAATGTATAAATAGGAAATATAGGTTGTTAATAGATAATCATCAATAATAGTTAAGCTTGTAGTCATGTCAGTTAGATTTTCTAGATATATAGAGATATTTCAGTTAGATAGGCATTCTTCATATCTTTTAAAGACTATAGAACATGGCATTTAAATGTTTTAATAACTTAGGGCTATTCATGACAATGAGACATGTCAGCTCCTGGATGCACCAATCTACTTCCTGAGGAAGATGGGCATCAAAGAGGCTCCTTATGGAGTTGGTTAGCCATTTGGGTAAGAAACTTCTCTTGCCTGGACTGCTTAACTGGACATGAAGAACCCTCAAAGAGAGGATTGCTGAAC
Organism: Ondatra zibethicus; assembly: GCA_004026605.1. NCBI lineage: Eukaryota > Metazoa > Chordata > Mammalia > Rodentia > Cricetidae > Ondatra > Ondatra zibethicus. The sequence goes on along the minus strand of PVIU01020969.1, from coordinate 6,122 downwards.
TTGCCTAAAGGTGAGATGATCCTTCGGGTTCCTGATTCATGAAAGTGTCTGTGAGACAATCTGCACAACATGAAAGAATGTGACTGAACTGTCTTTAAAATTTCCTGCTTCATGGAAGTGTCTACTGAATACTATGAGCCTGTAGGCTGAAGATGATTGCCCCAATGGTACAGAAAATCTTTGGGTGGCAGTCCAGGCAGCAAGATGTCTCTGTCACTTCTAGAGTTTTGGAAGTTGCTTAGTTCATGTTTACTTAGGTAATATTATATCCTTCTGGAGTCTTTGATGGAGGTGAAGAATAGATAGATAGTTATAGTTTTCCTTAGTTCTGATAAAAGATAAAATAGATATAAATATTGTAACTGTAATTCTTGCTTGATAACTGTTTTGTTAAAGCCTTTCTTTTTTGTTTAAACAGAAAAAGGGGAAATGGTGTAGGAGGTCCTTCTGTATTTCTGTTGCTTTCATTGGTTTAATAAAGAGACTGTCTTGGCCTTTTGATAGGGCAGCCCTTAGGTAGGTGTAGTAGACAGAATGGAATGTTGGGAGAGAGAAGGCAGTGTGGCACATGCCATGCTTCTCTGGCCCAAGATGGACACTGGTTAGACTCATGCCGGTAAGCCACATTCTCGTGGTGAATTTAGATTATTAGAAATGTGCTGAATCAAAATGGAAGAGATGGCCAAGAAGAGGCTAGAACTAATGGGCCAGGCAGCATTTAAATGAATACAGTTTCTGTGTAATTATTTTGGTGGCTGGGAGGTGGGTGGAAGGACGCAGCCCACACCTCTTACTACAATCCCACCCCAGCTTGCCCCCAAGCTCCCCTTTCCATCTGCGGGGTCCTAGGGTCTCACAAAGCAGCCAGCTTCAGGGCTGAGACCCTGGAGACAGGGTAGTGAGCACAGGGCAGCAGGGGTTCCTTTGTTCCACAGAGCTGCAACTACCAAGCCCGCGCTTTTGCCTGCGAGGTCCATGGCCAGCAAGGGGCCCAGATCTAGTACCAGCATAACTGTCTGGAGGAGCTGGCATCTACCAAGCTTGTGCTTTTGTCTGCAGGGTCCTTGGAGAGCAAGTGGCCCTGATCCAGTACCAGTAGAGCAATCCAGAGGGGGTCCTTAGAATCACCACCACAGCCTGCTTCAGGGAGGAAGGGATCTGAGAACCAACTCCAGTGCTGAGGGGACTTAAGAAAGGGCAGAACAAGAAAAATCCCGCAAGTACACAGTAAGTCACAACAAAAGGACCAAGCCACCTAGACTCTCCTGACCACATTCAAAGGAAAAGATGGGCAGGCACCAATGAAAGAATTCCTCCAACAGCCTGAAAAGCAACATGATAATACCAGGATCTAGCAAATATGCAACAGGACGACTTGAACTACCTATTCCGGAAGTAGTAGAAGAAATAGACTTTAAACCTAACATTATGAAAGTGATAGAGACCATTAAAGAGGATGTGAAAAACACCTTTAAAGAAATGGATGAGAAGACTAACAAAAAGTTAGAAGAAATGAATAAATCTCTCAAAGATATACTAGAAAACAAAGAAAAATCAATAAAACAGGTAATGGAAACAGTTCAAGACTTGAAAACCGAAATGGAGGCAATGTAGAAAACACAAACTGAGAGATGGCTGGATATGGAAAATCTGTGCAAACGAACAAGAACTACAGAGACAAGTATAACCAACAGAATACAAGAGATAGAAGAAAGAATCTCAGACACCGAAGATACGATAGAGAAAATAAACTCATTGGTTAAAGAAAACAGCATATCAAACAAGTTCTTTACACAAAACATCCAGGAAATCTGGGACACCATGAAATGACCAAACCTAAGAATAATAGGGGTATAAGAAGGAGAACAATTCCAGCTCAAAGGCCCAGAAAATACACTCAACAAAATTATAGAAGAAAACCTTCCCAGCCTAAAGAAGGATATTCCGATGAAAGTACAAGAAGCATAAAGAACACTGAATAGACTGGATGAAAAAATCCCTTTGCCATATAATAATCAAAACACAAAACATACAGAATAAAGAAAGAATATTAAGAGCAGCAAAGGAAAAATTTCAAGTAACACATAAAGGTAAACCCATCAGAATTACACCCGACTTCTCTATGGAAACCATGAAAGCCAGAAGGTCATGGATAGATGTGCTGAAGACACTAAGAGACCATGGATGCAAGCCTAGACTACTATACCCAGCAAAGCTTTCTTTCACTTTCGATGGAGAAAACAAGATATTCCAGGATAAAAACAAATTTAAACAATACATAGCCATAAACCCAGCCTTACAGAAAGTACTAGAAGGAAAACCACAACAAAAGGAAGCTAACAACATACATAATAACACAGACATCTAACCCTCCACTGGCACAACTCAAAGAAGGGAAACACGCAAAATCTACCACCAAAATAAAATAACCAGAATTAATAACTACCAGTCATTAATATCACTTAATATCAATGAACTCAATTCACCTATAAAATGGCACAGGTTAAGAGAATGGATATGAAAACAGGATCCAACATTCTGCTGTTTACAAGAAACACACCTCAACCACAAAGACAGACATTATCTCAGAGTAAAGGGGTGGGAAAAGGTTTTTCAATCAAATGGACCTAAGAAACATGCAGGTGTGGCTATACTAATATCGAACAAAATATACTTCAAACTAAAATCAGTCAGAAGAGATGGAGATGGACATTTTATACTCTTAACAGGAATGAAGTCCTTCATCAGGATGAAGTCTCAATCCTGAATATATATGCCCCTAATATAAAAGCACCTACATATGTAAAAGAAACAATACTAGAACTTAAAGCAACATCAAACACCACACACTAATTGTAGGTGATTTCAACACTCCTCGCTCACCAATGTGCAGGTCAACCAGACAGAAAATTAACAGAGAAATACAAGAACTAACAGATGTAATAAATCAAATGGCCTTAATAGACATCTATAGAACATTCCACCCAAACAGGAAAGAATATACCTTCTCAGCATCTCATGGAACCTTCTAAAAATTAATCACATACTCGGTAACAAGGCAAAAATCCACAGATACAAAAAGTTGGTGTAATCACGTGTCTTATTGGATCACCATGGAATATAGGTAGAATTCAATGACAATTCCACACCCAAAAAGCCTACACACTCATGGAAACTGAACAGTCAACTACTGAACCACTCCTGGGTCAAGGAAGAAATAAAGAAATAAATTAAAGTCTTCCTTGAATTCAACAAAAATAAAGACACAACATACCCCAACCTGTGGGACACTATGAAAGCAGTCTTAAAAGGAAAGTTCATAGCACTTAGTGCTCACATAAAGAAAATGGAGAAAGCACACATTAGTGACTTAACAGCATACCTGAAAGCTCTAGAAAAAGTAGAAGCAGACTCACCCAGGAGGAGTAGAAGACTGGAAATAATCAAACTGAGGGCTGAAATTGACAAAATAGAGACACAGAAAACAATCCAAAGAATCAATGAAACAAAGAGCTGGTTCCTTGAGAAAATCAACAAGATCGACAAACACCTATCCAAACTAATCAAAAGGCAGAAAGAGAACACTCAAATTAACAAGATCAGAAATGAAGAGGGAGATATAACAATAGACACTGAGGAAATTCAGAGAATCATTAGGTCTTACTACAAAAGCTTGTATGCCACAAAATTGGAAAATGTAAAAGTAATGAACAGTTTTTTAGATAAATACCACATACCAAAATTAAATCAAGACCAGATGAACAATTTAAATAGACCTATAATTTGTGAGGAAATAGAAGCTGTCATCAAAAACCTCCCAACCAAAGAAAGCCAAGGACCAGATGGTTTTAATGGAGAATTCTACCAGAACTTCCAAGAAGAGCTAATACCTATACTCCTTAATGTGTTTCACATAATAGAAACAGAAGGGTCATTGCCAAACTCTTTTTATGAAGCTACAGTTACCCTGATACCAAAACCACACAAAAATGCAACCAAGAAAGAGAATTACAGACCAATCTCGCTCATGAACATCGATGCAAAAATTATCAATAAAATACTGGCAAATTGAATCCAAGAACACATCAAAAAAATCATCCATTATGATCAAGTAGGCTTCATCCCAGAGATGCAGGGCTGGCTCAACATAGAAAAATCTATCAATGTAATCCATCATATAAATAAACTGAAAGACAAAAACATATGATCATTTCATTAGATGCTGAAAAGGACAAAATTCAACACCCCTTTATGATAAAGGTCTTGGAGAGGTTAGGGATAAAAGAACCATATCTAAATATAATAAAAGCAATATAAAGCAAGCCGACAGCTACCATCAAATTAAATGGAGAGAAACTCAAAGTGATTCCACTAAAATCATGAACAAGAGAAGGCTGTCTACTCTCTCTATATCTCTTTAATATAGTGCTTGAACTTCTAGTAATAGGTATAGGACAAAATAAGGAGATCATGGGGATTCAAATTAGAAAGGAAGAAATCAAACTTTCGTTATTTGCAGATTATATGATAGTGTACATAATTGACCCCAAAAACCCTACCAAAGAACTTCTACAGCTGATGAATGCCTTCATTGATGGGGGAGGATACAAGATCAACTCAAAATAAAACAGTAGCCCCCCATACACAAAAGATAAAGAAACAGAGAGGGAAATCAGAGAAACATCAAGTTTCACGACAGCCACAAATAGCATAAAGTTTCTTGGGGTAACACTAACCAAGGAAGTGAAAGATCTATTTGACAAGAACTTTAAGACCTTGAAGAAAGAAATTGAAGAGGATACCAGAAAATGGAAGGATCTCCCATGCTCCTGGATTGGTAAAATCAATATAGTAAAAATGGCAATTCTACCAAAGGCAATCTATAGATTCAATGCAATCCCCATCAAAATCCCAACAAAATTCTTCACAGACCTTGAGAGAACAATAACTAAGTTTATATGGAAAAACAAAAAGCCCAGGATAGCAAAAACAATCCTATACAATAAAGGAACTTCTGGAGGCATTACCATCCCTGACTTCAAACTCTATTACAGAGCTACAGTAATGAAAACAGCTTGGTATTGGCATAAAAACAGAGACGTTGACCAATGGAATCGAATCAAAGACCCGGATATTAATCCACAATCCTATGAGCACCTCATGTTTGACAAAGAAGCTAAAATTATACAATGGAAGAATGAAAGCACCTTTAACAAATGGTGCTGGCATAACTGGATGTCAACCTGCAAGATAATGAAAATAGATCCTTAACTATCACCATGCACAAAACTCAAGTCCAAATGGATTAAAGACCTCAATATAAATCCGACCACACTGAACATGATAGAAGAGAAAGTGGAAAGTAGCCTGCATACGTGGGCACAGGAGACCACTTCCTATGTAAAACCCCAGTGTCACAGACACTAAGAGCAACAATGAAAAAATGGGACCTCCTGAAACTGAAGAGCTTCTGTTATGCAAAGGACACAGTCTTAAGAGAAAAAGGCATCCTTCTGAATGGGAGAAGATTTTTTCTAACCCCCACATCAGACAAAGGTCTGATCTCCAAAATATACAAAGAACTCAAGAAACTAGACATTAAAATTCTAAATTACCCAATAAAAAAATGGGGTAATGATCTGAACAGAGAATTCTCAACAGAAGAAGTTCTAATGGCCAAAAGATTCTTAAGGTCATGTTCAACTTCCTTAGCAATCAGGGAAATGCAAATCAAAACAACTTTGAGATACCATCTTAAACCTGTCAGAATGGCTAAAATCAAAAACACCAATGATAGCCTATGCTGGAGAGGATGTGGAGTAAGGGGAACACTCATCCATTGCTGGTGGGAATGCAAACTTTTGCAACCTCTTTGGAAATAGGTGTGGCGTTTTCTCAGGAAATTGGGAATCAACCTACCTCAGGATAAAGAAATACCACTCTTGGGAATATACCCAAGAGATGCCCAATCATACTACAAAAGCATTTGTGCAACTATGTTCATAGTTGCATCATTTGTAATAGCCATTACATGGAAACAACCTAGGTGCCCCTCAATGGAAGAATGGATAAAGAATGTGTGGAATATATACACATTAGACTACTACTCAGCGGTAAAAAAA
>PVIU01020968.1:0-32706 GCA_004026605.1 Ondatra zibethicus | reverse complement strand
AGAACAGCCAAGTTAATAGCAAAAAGCAGAAAAGGGGGACTTATTCAACATGGCGCATCATTGGGTAGAGGGGCTTAAAGAGATCAAGTGACCCCCTACAGTCCATCTTCAGGGTCCTGAAATGGGATTAAAGTTTATTTAAATAAAGGACCACACATTTAAGTAAAGGTGTGGTACGCCCAGCCTATCGTTGACCCATTATGGTCTTAGTTACAGTCTCTTCATATAAGATAGTCTGACAAGTTGTTGTAACTGTATGGATCTTCTAGGGGGAGGGAAATTTTCCTTGTGGCTGGAGCCAGGCTTCAGTCTTTTCTTTCTCTCAGCATAAACTTCTTTGGGAGGGAGGAATTCCAGTTTCTTCTGATTCATTGTTTCAACTGTATGATAGAATGAGGGATACAAGTGCTTCTTTAGAATGTGCTCATTTCTGCCAGCTAGGTTATATAAGTTGATGCTGATCCACATACCCCTCCCCCCGCCTACCGTGTTTTCACAGACAGCATGTAGGGTAGCTACTCTTCTCCTTTACTTCCCCTTTGTCTTGTAGCAGGAGTCTCTTTCTGAGTCTGAAGACCGTGATGCTGGCGGTAGGTACCTGATCCTTATCTGCTAATGTTGCTCCCAGTTGGGGGAGTCTGGTCACACAGATCCTTGGGCTGAGAATGATGACAGTGGAGAAAGGCAGATCCTCTGAGGTAGACCTTGAGGCACACACACTCTTTTATCTTTCTGCCGCTCTTCCCTGAACTTGGTCCATGTTTCAAGTTTGGTGAACACTATTTGCCAAATGAGGCCAGAGGTTGTGGCTGCCTATTAACCCTCCTGTCAAAGGATGTCTCCTCTCCTATTTTTCATGCCTGAGGTTCATTTCATCAGGTTTTAGAAAGAGGTGGGTATTCATTTCCTTTATTCCCTATCTCCCCTCCTTTACTACTGCTCTTGATCTTGACCCCATCTCTCAGCAATTCCAACAGAAAGTAGATTCCAGCTGAATTCAAAGTGTGGAGTGAGCTCACACATCGTGCACTGTGTCTTTTATGATGACCAGTGATAACCAGAAGCAGGTCCGAAGAAGATCTGATTTAGAAGGTTTTTTTCTCTCATTTTAGTGTGTGTGTGTATGTGTGTGTGCATGTGAAAGCATACACATATGCTTGTCTCAATAATGTACAAACATTCCATTTTGTGTTGTCTGGTATTGGAATACAATTTCCAATTGTAGATGGTGGGCATGCATGGGCAATTACCTTTCTTCTTTCTTTCTTTCTTTCTTTCTTTCTTTCTTTCTTTCTTTCTTTCTTTCTTTCTTTCTTTCTTTCTTTCGTGTGTGTATCCAATGAGGCCTGTTACAAAAAACAAGGTATTGTACAAGCTCTATGAGGTCAGCCTAGGAGAACTGGTCTACCACTCTGCTAAATTTCTTGGGTGTCAAATCTATCCTTTCAGAAGGATGCTCTTTAGTTCCCTTCCTCTCAGCTTTGGGATCAACAAATACCTTCTGAGGGAGACTTGCTCTGTAGCTCTGTTATAGTGTCCTTTCTGTTGCTGTAATTAACCACTCTGACCAAAGTATCATGGGAAGGGAAAAGTTTATCTCAGATTATAGGTTACAGTGCATCAATCACTGAGGGGACTCAAGGCAGGAACTTGAAGCAGAAACAACTGCTTGCTGATTCTCTCATAGAGCCCTTCTTGGCTAGGTTTTTTGTTTGTTTGTTTGTTTGTGTTTTTTTTTGTTTTTTGTTTTGTTTTGTTTTGTTTTTTGTACAGCTGCGACAACCTACCCAGGAAATGGCACTGTCTACAGTGGGTTGGACTCTCCTACATTAATTAACAATCAAGACAATCCCCCAAAGATATTCCCACAAACCAGTCTTCAGTTCAATCTAGGTAGCTCTTCAGTTGATAGTCCTTACCTATACAGCTCTAGGCTGTGTTGAGTTCACAATTAGAGATAAGTAGGACAGACATAGAACAGGTCAGTTGAGGAAATTGTTTCCAAAGAGGAAGCAATGGAAGAAAATCCTGTGTACTTTGGAGGCCTTCGGATCCTCCAAGAACAGCCTTTGAACCAACAGCCCCTGTGCCAGCCCCACAGCAGAACCACCGGAGAGGAAGTGAAGAACAAAGCAACGATCAACACCTGGAGTAAGAATGAAGGTCTCAGCTATGGAATCTCTTAGGTGTTTAAAGGGTACATCATTGATTTAAGGGAATTTTGGCCCTGGTCCCACTGATAGGATTTTGGAAAACACTGGGAGCCATCTAACAATATCAACTCCCACAGCTTATGTCCGAGTGCTCTAGGGTCCTGGTGTACATATACTGTCCAAAGGGGACATGTGTAGCCAACCAGGCATAGCTCTGTAGTTATTTTGTGTGTGGGGAGGCTGCTGGTGTAGGTGTGTGTGTGTGTGTGTGTGTGTGTGTGTGTGTGTGTTTACACTTGCTTTTACAGGCCAGAGGTCAACGTTGGATTTTTCTTCAATTACTTTCTACCTCATTTTATGAGACAGGGTATTATACTGGCCTCGGGCTTACTAGTTCAGCTAGACTGGCTACCCATCAATTCTTGGAGATCCTTCTGTCTCTGTCTTCCCAGCTTGGATTATAAGCATACACCGCTGTGCCTGGCTTTGATGTGGGACCCTGGGGATTGAATTCAGGTCTTTAGGCTTGCCCAGCCAGCATTTTATCAAATCAAGTTATCTCCCTAACCCTGCAGTTAATTTGTTTCAAACATGTGTCCAGTGACTTGTTTTCCTGCATGTGCTCTGCTCCAAGAATATAGAGGGGGCTGTGTACACTGAACAGTATTCTATAGAGACTGCATTCTGAAGGCAAGTTAGGTTTCCAAGGAATTGAATGACAATGAAGAGGGAAAAAACTGTTCTGGGAAGCAACTGTTAAGGAGCAAGATGCAGAGGTCAGATTAAAGGCAAGCCCTTGAAAGGAGGATTTATTGCTGAAGAGGAACTGTGCAGTGGGCTGGGGAGATGGCTCAGTGGGGTAAGAGCACTTGCTGTTGAGAGCACAAGGACCTGAGCTCAAATTCCCCAGGTGTGTAAAAGTCAAATGGCTAGTGTGAGCATCTGTAATCCAAGGGTCTCTATGGAGAAATGGGAGGCAGAAAGAGGAGAAACCTTGGAAGCCTGAGGATCAGCTAGCTTCACAGACACAGCAGTCAAACAAGGAGACGCCTGAGACTGTCTTCTGACCTTTGCATGTGAGATGGCACGTGCACGCATACTTTCAGTCACACAAACAAACACAAAATACAACATGCAACTGTGTAGTGCATCAATACCCGGGGGTGCCAATATCGCTTCAGCTTCTCCATCGGTACTGTCTGGCCTGTTGTAAGCAAAGCCTTGAGCCCAGTCTGGCAGAGTTGTGTGGTTTTGCCATTGACCTCTTTGTCCCTCTAGAGTTGCAGCTTCCTAGTGGTCTTTAATTCATCATTTGCTGGACCATACCCACCTCTTCCCCTTTAACGCTTCCTCCTTTGCAAACCCACTCACTAAGCCCTTAAAGTTTATAATCACATTCATTTATTTTCGCATGTGTGTATGAGAGAGTATGTGTCATAGAGTTCATATGTCAGTCAGAGGAGAAATTCTCTCCTCTCACTGTGTGGGCTCCAGGGATCAAATTCAGAGCCTATGACTTGGTGGCAAGCACCTCTACAGGCTGATGCATCTTTCCAGCCCTCGCACATGTCTTTTGCTGAACACAATGGGCCTTTCATAACTATGAATTTGTTCTTTGCAGGTAGTTGTGAGTGTAAAATAATTTCAAAAAGAAAACTGCATCTGTGTATGTATGCGAAACATGTTATCATTTGCTTCTTGATATTTTTCCATAAACAATTCAGTATGACAACTATTTTCTTTTTGTAAGATTTATTTTTAATTCTCTCTCCCTCCCTCTCCCTCCCCTACTTCTGTGTGTGTGTGTGTGTGTGTGTGTGTGTGTGTGTGTGTGTGTGTTCATGTGTATGTAGTGCAGGCTGCAGGGGCCTGAAGAAGACATTAGATTCCCTGGACCTGGAGTTACAGGTGGTTGTGAGCCACCTGGCATGGGTGCTAAGAACTGAACAGAAATGAAACTAGAGGACCTGTTTATCAAGTGGCTCAAGACATTACAAACCCTGTCCCAATGCAGTCTAATCAAATTAGAGTAAAGTTCCTCTCTGCCTCTTCAAATCTAACTCACTGTGACCTCTGCTCAGACCATCTGGATATGTTTCATTATTATGTTCAGTCTTTTCAACCTAAATCCTGATTCTTGTACCAAACGATACTGAGATCTTGAAGCCTGGCCAAACCTGTTGGGTTTTCTTTCAAGCCTATGAGCTAGTGTTTTTCTAGACTGTAGCTCTAATTTTCAGACTCAATTCATCTGCCTAGGCTATGCAGATAATCCAGTGAATATCTCCTAGGCCTGATTCAAGTGATAACAGGTTCACAGAAAGGCCCTAGGTGACCAAAATATTTTAACTTGGTCAAAGACTTGAGCAAAACTCTGAATGACAGGGATCCCACCCAGGGTTCGTATGGCAAGTTCCAGACTTTACAATGGACCTTCCTGATGTCAAGTCAATGTGACACAAACACTTTGTTACTGTGTATGATTCCCCTCCTCCTTTGGAGTCCTGTCCTAAAAACCTGGCTGGCTTCAGATCAACTGGCTAATTACTTGTGCTGTAATGATCAACCTGCCTAATTTATCACTTCTTTGAACATTTAATTAGCCAGCAGTGCAAGACAATTAGGTTCTGAATTAGGATAAATTAAACTGCTAGCTTAGCAGCTCTAAGGACATGGAAACTGTAACCAATTACATCTGCAAAAAGATTTGACAGAGCCATCAAAGAACAAGAGCTTGACATGGGCCCAAAGAGCTAGATGTGAAGATATTCTGGGGGGCCATATAGAGACAGACAGTTCTCTTAGATCAGAACATAGGGAAGTTGGGTACACACTCGAAGAACAGAACCCTACTTTAGAGAAAAGAGCTTGTCAGAAAATGTATGTTGCATGTGTATATGATGCATGTACATCATGCATGTATGCACACACACACACATGTACAGAAGCTAGAAGTATATGTTGAATGTCCTGCTCTATCACCCTCCACGTTATTCCCTTGAGGCAGGGCTTGTCATTGAACCTGTAGCTAGGGTGGCAGTCAGCCAACCCCAGCGATGACCCTGTCTCTGCACCCCACGGTGCTGTGGCTATAGGTACAACAGGTCACTCCAGGCTTTTTGTAAGAGTTCTGGAATTCAGCAAGTGCTCTTACCCACTGAGCCATCTCCCCAGCTTCAGATTGTTACCCCTGGTTGGAAAATTCTCAGGAGACATCTGGAAACTGACCATATTGTTCCCATAACTAGAACTAGACATTTGCATACGGGCATTCACAAGGATGACACTTAAAATCTTTGGCTCACTAATCCTCCAAAAGTGAGTGAGGAACGTATGACTTCAGCGTAGACTGGGAAGAAACTAATTTCTTTTTCAAGACTAGTTAACTCTCTTTTAAAGAAGATAATTTTTTCTCTCTCATCTCCCAGATCTTCCCCACCTCCCCACCCATTCAACTCCAAGCCTTTTTTCTTTCTTTAGAAAACAAATAGGCAAAAACTAAACAAAAAACAGACTGAAGACAAACAACAAAACAAAGAAAAACATAAGAAATACATGCATGCATACAGGACTCCATAAAAACTGAAAATCAGAAACCATAAGATATAAACAAAAGTCCGGTAAAATGAAAGATGACCAAATAAAGCAATATGTGACAAAAAATCTAAAAAACTACTATTGTATTTGTTTTTGTTGGCCTTCTACTGCTTGGCATGAGGCCTACTCTTAAGTATGGTTAATATACCCAGTGAGACCTCATTGGAGAAACTAATTTTTTCTTACAAGTGGTTGCCAGTTGGAGATAACGTCTTGTTAGGGATGGATGCTTGCTTGACCGTCCCCTCTTAGCACCGGGACACTGTCTGGCTTGACCCTGGGTAGGCCCTGTGCATGCTGCCATGGTCTCTGTGAGTTTATAGTGCATCAGTCCTGTGGAATGATTCATTCCTTCTTGCTCTTACAGGCTTTCCACCTTTTCTTCCACAGAGTTCTTTGAGCCCTGAGGAGAGGGGTTTGATGACATTTAGGACTGGATATTCCCAAGTCTCTGGCTCTCTGCACATCGTCTCTATTAGTTCCCTTCTACTGCATGAGGAAGCTTCCCTGAGGACAGTTTAGTGAGACACTGGTCTACGGGTACAGTAGAATGTTGTTAGGAGTCATTTTACTGCCATTTTCCTTTAACGGGATGTTGGTATTTGTTTTTTATTCATTAGTCTGTGGGCTATCTAGTCTCAGATTCTTGACCACTCAAGCAGTGCCAGGCATGGGCTCCATCTTGTGGAGTGGCTTTAAATCCAATGTTACTACCAACATTTTTGCCACCATTGTGTGCAAGTCACCATTGTAGACCACAAGGTTTGGAACTTGGTTGGTGGTTACCTTTCTCCTTCTGTAGCATGCAGAGCACCTTCCAGTATCATGAACCCTAGTCAAGAGGGGTGAAGGCCCTAGTTTGGTGCCAGCACAGCTTCTCCAGGTTTAATGAGACATGTAAGGGTTGTCTTCAGCAACAAGGCCTTACCACCAGTTTGTGGAGAGCAACCAATAGCCTTGGCAACAGACTGAGTTGTGTGGGGATTTCCACGAGGCCCCTTTGGTCAACAACTCAATTAGATGTAACCCGTTCCTGGTACTGGAAGTTTCATTTGGTGGTGAAAGATTTCAGGTGGGGGCATTATTTCCTCCACAATTTGGTGACTTCGTTTAGACTTCTTTCATATGCATATAGTTAAGAAGCTTCTACAGAAGTGGGTCCATATGATCCTCAGTGATCCTCAAATGATCCTGAGTGTTAGTTGTCTCTCCCTTACCCCCTATGCCTTCCCCCTCCCCGGGAGTTTATAATATAGTGCTGTCTGAGGAAGAATATACTTAAGGATGAGGTAATGTGGTGGGAAATACCAAACCACATTGCCGTAGCCTTATAATGGATGATAACTCAGTCTTTTAATTATCAATTTATATTTTTACCTTTAGAAACTGAAGCTGTAACCCCAGTTTCAGAGGTTCTGATGCTCTCTTCTAAACCCCATGGGCACTTACTAATGCGTGCATGTGCTCCTGCACGTATGTTTATACACCCACACACCTCCTCCATGCATGAAGAGCAGAAGTCCTTCACAGTAGATTAAAGAGTCCCATGGGTTTTTACAGTAGAAGTTGACATATAGCTTCTAGGTTTTTCTTACTAATCTTGATTTTAATATGGGCTATTGGAGCTCAGGGCCCAATTATCTGCCAAGAGGGAGGAAGTATCCGGTCACCAATCTAAGCTTTACCCCACATTCATAGAGAAAGGCTCTAGGGCTCAGAGAAATCCTTTCACTGGCTCTGGCCACCTCACCATGCACTCATGCTTTCAGGAGCGACCGAGTTAAGCGCCGTTGTCATTGTTATACATCATCACAAGCTTTGCAAACTTCTCAGTGCTTCCTCGCCTATGCCCTGCATGAGCGATGGAGCAAATGATAAAACGAGTTCTTGCTGCCTGACTCTCCTGACAAGAAGCAAGGCACAGCAGCTCCGTCTCCTGTAGCCCTGCGTGCCCTTCCTTGTGCTAGAGATGAATGGAGTTCACTCTGGGTAGATGCAAGCCTGTGGAGCAGTAGTTAAATAATGGCCGGAGTTTGCAAAGATGCGTGCTCCCTGAGTTCATAATCTGAACAGTCAGAGAAATACCGCGGTTCTCATGGTAACAGAGACCCGCGGTTTAGTCTCTAATTGGAACGTATCAGACTAACATGTAGAGACAGATATCTGAAGGAACTTCTTCCCGTCCTTTAATTGGAGCATTTTTTTAATGAAGCAATGATACGATGCAATTTGGAGGCACAAGGCCAAATTGACTAATTTGCTCTAAATATGTCAATGGGATGCATACTTGCAAATACCTTTAACAACAGGCGGTGCGTATGTGAGGTGCATCAGAGCTGTGGTAGAAGCCTTTGATCCTTGTGCGAGCTTGTGACATTAAATCTGCTGCTTACTTCTGAATTCCCAGGCATTTCAATTCCCTTGATCCTCTTATACGAGGATTCAGGAAGTTCTACTGCAGTTAACATCTGAGACAGGATTTGCCTTCTAGTGAATTTATTGAAAGAATAAGATATATCATTCTTACTCTGGGAATAGGTGCTACGAATCTGCTAATTAAAGAGTCTCATCTAGGTGTGATCTCCTAGGCCTGTAATCCTAGCATGTGGTAAAGCTGAGGCAGAAGGATTGCTAGTTTGAGGGGGAGATTTCACATTCAAATATCAACCTCATTAGCATTAGAAAATAAAGTTTTAAATTATGTATGTGTGTGTGCATGTATGTGTGAGTGTATGTGCAGGACTGCAGGTATGTGCTTGTGGAGGCCAGAAGTCAACTCCAGAGATCATTCTGTAGTCACCATCTGCATGGTTTTTGAGAAAGGGGATCTCACTAACTGGAGTGTGCCAGTTAGGCTAGGCTGGCTGGCTAGTGAGCCCCGAGGACCCATGTGTCTCCGTCTCCCTATCATTGGGCTAACAAGCGCACGATGCCCTGTTTGGAATTTTTACCATGGCTTCTGGAGGATCAAAGACAAGTCCTCATGCTTAGTAGGCATTTTACCGATTGAGTCATTATCTAATGTCAGTTTATTGAGTTTCACAATTAACTCTTCATTTACTACAAAACATGCATTATCCCCGATTCACAGGAAATGAAACAAAGGCTTAGAGAAATTCTGTAACTTGATAAGAACCCAAGTTATCAGGGGGAGTAAGAAGCCAAAGGAAGGTGGGACATGGAAAGGACAATGGAATGCATGTGACAGGATAGTGACTGGGTGAGAGGGGAGAAGGAAGGCGGTTATGAATGAACTGGAGAAAGGAAAGAAATCGGTTGGGGGTAATAGGCAGGAAAAGATGGCTGTAGGGGAAAGAAAAAATAAGGACAAAGAATCGTGTGTGTGTGTGTGTGTGTGTGTGTGCACGCGCGCGCACACATGTGCGCGCATGTGCGTATGCCAAGACAAAATCCATTAATTTTAATGGTCACCTGCCTTAGTTAAGGTTTCTATTGCTGTGAAGAGACACCATGACCACAACAGCTCTTACAAAGGAAAACATTTAATTTCGGGAGCTCACTTACAGTTTCAGAGGTTCAGTCTATTATCATCATGGTGGGGGATAATTGTGGTGCTGCTGGCAGGCAGATGTGGTACTGGAGAAATAACTGGGGGTCCTACATCTTGCAGGCAACAGGAAGTTAACTGAAACACTGGGTGGTATTTTGAGCACAGGAAACCTCAAAGTCCATCCCTAGATCAACACACTTCCCCCAACAAGGCCATACCCACTCCGACAAAGCCGTACCTCCTAATAGTGCCACCTCTTATGAGATTATGGGGGTCAATTACATTCAAACTACTACATAACCTAAAACTAGTTTTAAAATAAAAGTTAAGGGTCTGAGGAAATGGGCCATTGGTTAAGAGTGCTTACTGCTACTGCAGGGGACCTGAGTTTGCTTTTCAGCACCCCTGTCAGGCAGTTCACAGTTACCCATAACTCCTGCTCCAGGAGATCTGATACCCTCTCCTGATCTCTGCTGGTACCCACACCCATGCGTACATAGACACACAGGTGGCAACACAAATCCATACTTCAAAAGGAAGATACAGAGAAACAGAATCCCAAAGTGAGGTGCTGTTTTCCGATCTTGCACTCTTCGCTTTACACCCTGCACATGCATGTTTATAGCAGTTTAATTTTTAATTGGCCAAACATGGAAGCATCTATAACATATTCCAGGAGGTGCACCGGTAAATAAGTAGAAATTCATTTCTCTCTCTCTCTCTCTCTTGTTGGTGGGGGCCACTAGTTAGTTCCCAGCTGCTTAGCCCCAAAATAATCACACAGAAACTGTATTATTTAAATCACTGTTTGGCCCATTAGCCCTAACTTCATATTGGCTAACTCTTACATCTTAATTTAACCCATTTCCATTAATATGTGCATTACCACGAGATCATGGCCTACCAGCAAACTTTCAGCATGTCTGTCTCCGGCGGGGCTACATGGCTTCTCTCTGACTCTACCGCTTTTCTCCCAGCATTCAGTTTAGTTTTCCCCGCCTGTCTAAGTTCTGCCCTAGCAACAGGCCAAGGCAGTTTCTTTATTCACCAGTGGTATTTACAGCATACAGAGGGGAATCCTCTCTCGCTCTCTGTCTGTCTCTGTCTTTCTGTCTCTGTCTGTCTCTCTCTCCAAGACAGGCTTTCTCTGTAGCTTTGAAGCCTGTCCTGGAACTAGCTCTTGTAGACCAGGCTTGCCTCAAACTCACAGAGATCCTTCCTTCTGCCTCTGCCTCCTGAGTGCTGGGATTAAAGGTATGTGCCACCACCCCCTGGCTGGAATTCATTTCTATAGTGAAATATTATTCAGTACTAAAAGAAATGAGCTATCAAGATGTGAGCAGTTACAGAAGAAACATACCCACATTGCTGAGTGAAAGAAAGGATGGTGGTTGGAATGAGAAATGACCTCCATGGGCTCGCGTATTTCAACACTTAGTTCCTGGTTAGTGGAGCTAATTAACAGTCTATGGAACCTCAGAGAGGTGGAGCCTCCTGGAGAGGCCTTCAACTTTGTCAGCCAGAATTCACCTCCAGTTCTTTCTGTTTCTTGTGTGTGGATGAAAATGTGATCAGTTTCCTGTTCCTGTCACCACGCCTTGCCTTCCCCATTATGACTGACTCTGTAGGCTAGAATAAATCCCCTTCTCCTCTAAGGTGCATTTTGTTCATAGTATTTTGTCACAGTCACCTAGTTAGTGTCAGCTGTCAACTTGACACAGCCCAGAGTCACCTAAGGAAGTCTCAAGGGGAGGATTGTCTCAATCAAATTGCCCTGTAGGTGCATCTATGGGAGATTGTCTTGATTGCTAACTGACATGGGAGGGCCAATCCCAGTGTGGGTGGCACCTTCCTTAGTGAGGAGACCCTGGGTTGTGTGGCAGTTTCAATATAATTGGCCCCTATAAAATCATATGGAGTCACAGTATCAGGAGATGTGATTTCGTTGGAGTCGGAGTGGTCTTGTTGGAGGAAGTGTGCCAATGTGGGGGTGGGCTTTAAGTTCTCAAATATGCTCAAGCCATATCCAGTGTCTCAGACCACTTCCTGTTGCCTGTAAGTCAAGATGTAGTTCCTTCTCCACTCTCAGATCTTTCTCCAGCACCATGTCTGCCTGCATGTCACCGTGTTCCACCATGACGGTAATTGACTAAACCTCTGAAACTGTAAGCCACCAATTAGTTATTTTCTTTTATAAGAGTTACAGTGGTCATGGTGTCTCTTCCCAGCAATAGAAACCCTAAGTAGACAGATATTTAAGTTTGGTTTGTTTGTTTGAGACTGTGTCAGTAGCCCAGCCACCTGCCAGAATCCTTGAAATGCTACCCAACATTGGAAACAGAAGGTCGACTGAAAAGTGAACTCCATGACGCAGCTTCCATGAAGTTGCCATCCTTGCTGGGATGGGACATTGAGTCACACAGCTGTTTGGGGTCCCTCCCAACTCCTATAAGCAATCCCTCATCCATACTGGGTAAGTCATCCTAATAAATTCATTGGCTTATCAAGCTGGACTTTGGCAGAACGGTTACTTTGGTTTGCTGAGAGTCCTGCGTGTGAGCTGAATCGACGTTTGTCACATCTCCCAGGAAAAACAACAAATTTGTCCCCAAATGCAGGATGCGACAAAATTTCCTCTCATGGCAGGAGGGCTTCCACTGCCTTCGCTTGCTGTCCGTATATTACTGACTTCCTCTTTCAGGACTTTGGAAGAAATTGGAGCTAGTCATCTTTGAATCAAGACCCTTATGTGAACTAACATCCATTAGAGACCCAATTCTAAACACTCGTCAGCTTGACCAACACAGCTGGCACTTTTCCATACTAAGTACCCCTTCTAGTAAACACAGCCTTCATGATTGTTTATGGTTTATCTTTGGCCAGCCTAAAGTATATGGCATCCATATTGGTACTGGACATTTTTTATAAAGACATATCTTTTTCTGTGCCTAGAATGTAATAGATACTTGATACTTAACTCTTCAGTTTTGGAATGAATGCAGGCAAAGGTGTATTAGAGAAAGAACAGTCATTATTATTATTTTTTTTATCTGAGAAGGTCAGGGCCAGCCTAGCCTGCTTGTTCCCAAGCACTTTCAATATCTAGAGGGCTGAACATAATTAAATGGAAACCATCTATTCAACTGTTCTCCATGACAACTGCCCTTGATTGATGAGCCCTGAGGAATAGCCTGGAAAGATTTCAATCTATCTGAGAGGATCACTACCAACCAGGGATTTTTTTCTGAGCTGATTTTTCTTAAGATCTGCAGATAATGTTGTCACTAAGTTTGACGGAATGACAATTTCCAATTCATCCCTCTGGTACCACTCACTTTTATCTGGCAGCTTGCATGCTGACTAAATGGCATTTCAGTGTGACTGCAATGGCATTGTGTCCTGGGTATCTCTTCTCATCTAGTTTAAGGACATCTTTTTAAAGGAACAAAGCAAAATGAGAAACTGTTGGGTCCTCACATGATAATGTTTGTGGTGAGAAACTGCAGGGTGATGTGGTGCTATGAAAAATCTCATACTGCATTTGAAGGATGTGAATCTTATTATACACTTGTTGAATATGATGCCCAGGACCACATTTCACCAGCTTGATTTCTTCATAATCCCTGCTTTACCACAGACAGACGCACTTGGCTTTCTGGATCTAGCTGTGAATGCAGGCTTTCCCCCACCTTCTACTCTGACTTCCACCCCGATCCCCCTGGCACTGAAGTTAGTGATGGCCAGAGTGGCTCTTCTCAACTTTATGGCTCAAACTTGAACATTCCTCTTCAGAAATATCTGAAAAATGTAGACATTGTGAATTTGTTAGGCATGGATCTCCAGAATAACAGAGATCTATATGTCTGTCTGTCTGACTATCATCTATCATTTTCTCTCTCTATATATGCACATCTATCATCTTGTTATCAATTGACCTCTTTATGTCACACATATGAATTATATGCATTTAATATATGATGTGTACATTGATTATCTGTTTGTCTGTCTGTCTGTCTATCTATCCATCCATCCATCTATCTGCACAGATAATGGCCTCCATAATTATGGTGTCTAAATTCCCTGATCTGCCGCTATCTTCACATTGGAGTCTGTGGTAAAACTGTTTAAAATTCAATAATGTAAAACAGAGGAATAGATGTTTCTGGTATGGAGATGAGGGTCGATGAGGAGAGCTGCTTAGTGAAGCAAAATAAATGGCATGCATTACTCTTTGCTTCTCTCTCTCTCCTCTGCTATTCATCTTTCAGTAGGTTAGAAGTTTCCCTCCCACGTTAAAGAGGGATATCTGTGCCACCATTTCATAGGCTAATCTCACCCTTACAACCCCACCCAGAAATGACATTTTATTAACTATCTGGGCATCCCATGGACCACACCAATCACCCTCTAACATTAACCATGGCCTGGGTTTGCTAAGTGTGTCTCCTGGCCAGGGAGGATGTGCCCGTGTGCTTGTAATCGAGCTTCCTGGGTTCTTTGTACTTTCTCTTCTGCAGCTTTTGGATGCTCTGGCTTCTGACTGAGGGAAAGACTTCTATTACCCAGGGTGCCCATGGTGTGCATGATGAGGGTGGATAATTGTCCCCTGCTGCCACTTGCCAAGGTGGATCAGCCTCTCCATCCTACCCAGAAGGTGAGTCCCACCCCTAACCCTGGTGACTAGGCAGTATGTTCTATCTCTAAGCTCTAACCTGACCCTGCACCATGACATATCTGCCCTGGTATTCACACCCCTTTTCCCTTTCCAGCCCCAAGAGCAGCCACAGGAAGGTGCTGTTTTTCACTTACCTTTCTTTTGGAGAGTTCGTGTTTCCCCAACTTATCAGGCATCTCTTATAAACCAGAAATCTGGTAGCTGCTGTACAGATGCAAGGGTAATCTCATTTCAGCCATTAGCATGCCTGAAGGAGGTTAGATCCAGCTCTCAGGTGGGTACTGCAGCTGGATACAAAAGCATATTTTTCTTTCCAACCATATTGCTCTGGGACAGAGACCTAGGAGGGCTTAGGGCTGGAGCTGTGAATAAATCATTCCTCTTCTTGGTAGGTGAGATTAAGGTGTCACTCTGGAGGTGACTTAGTTGCTGTAGAAATCTGATAAGGTAAAACCAGGGCGTTTGAGTTGCACAAGGTCTTTAGGACGTGCTTTTCACTATAAATGGGGTTTCTGATGAGATTACTAGGAAACTTCAAGTTCATGGCTGGAAAGAAAGAAAGTGTTGACTGTGTTGGAAGTTTTGCTTCCCAGGTAGTGAGAGGATTCACCTTGAGTCCAACACCAGGGACTCCTGTCCCTCTCATGTCCCCTCCATACTCCCTTTATTTCTACCCACTTCACCAAGAAAAGTACAACATACACACACATTACACAGATGTATGCACACATAGATGCAGGTGTGCTCACCTGTACAAGCACATATAGAGGTCAGAGGTCAATGTCAGTGGTGTTTATCACCCGCAACTTTTTTTTTTTGAGACAGAATCTCTCACTGAACCTGAAGCTTGCCTTTTGGCTAGGTAGGCCCCAGGATCTACATGTCTCTAGCCAACCCCAGCATTAGGACTACGGAGACACAGCACCACATACAGATTTTATGTGGGCTCTGGGGATCTGAACTTGGGTCCTCATGTTTGTGTAGCAAGCACTTTACCCACTGAGCCATCAGATAGAGGAAAAGCATATCTCCATGTTGGACTAAGACTAGTACCATGCTAGGTCAGAGGAGCTTAGACACAGAGTGAGATGTGTCAACCAGGGTCCCTTAAAGGAGTGGGGAAGCAAGACTACATAGAAGGCTTTTAAATTCCAAACCTGGTGCTCTTTGCTTGGGGTCACGAAATCCCCATCAATTCAGCCATCTGTCTGAAGGACTGGCTTGCAAGGATGCTCCAGACTGCTAAACACACCATTAGCAATGATGTACATTTCTTTTTTTACTGTGGTGGGCTGCTAAGACAACAGCTTTGACTTCCTGATTATATTTTGCTTAGGTTACTGTAGAAACAAATTCCCATCACCCAAACAGCCACCCACTGCTGGGACGAGGAGATGACCCAGATGAGCTAGTACTATGTGCTAAGCCTATCAGATACCAGGTGCTGTCTGCGCATGGAAGCCACGGCCTGTTGTGTTACATGGCTTGCAGGGACGCATTATGTGTAATATCCCTTCTTTCTTCATATCCTATGAGGCATATTTTTGGTGTGTGTGTATGTGTGTGTGTGTGTGTGTGTGTGTGTGTGCGCGCGCACGTGCATGCATGTGTGTGCACATGTAGGTGTACATGTGTCATGGTGCACATGTGGAGGTCAGAGGACATATTTAGATGTCAGTCCTCACCTTCCACCTTGTTTAGGACAGGGTCTTTTGCTCTCTGCCAGGCTACCTGACCCACAAGCTTCCAGGCAATCAGTGTTTCTCCTTCCGATCTTCTCAGAGGAGCACTTCCCACTTCCTCAGAGGAGCACTGGATGACAAACATGCACAGCACCTTGTCTGACTCTGTGTGAGGTTCTCACGCTTGCATGGCAGGTACCTTACCCAGTGGGCCTTCTCCCTAGCTCTGCGAGGCATACTTTAATGCTTCCATTCTAAAGCTGACAAAATACAGACCCCATTCAATGACTCGCTCAACACTGCATGTGAAATAGCCCACGGGGCCGATCAGTCCTTATCTACCTGGATCCAAGAGCCTTTCTCTTGTATGCAGAACTGTGCATTCTCTCTTCTCATAAATTCCTTAGTACTGCCCAAGAGACATCACCAAAGAGATTAAGAAAGGGGAGCCAGGAAGATGGGTTTGCGGAGTTCCTTGTTGTCTCACTGTTTTAGGATGGCTGATTTGTTCTCACTAAACTCACAAGGGGCTGATGAAGGAGACTGAGTGACACTCTCGTTCCTTGCAAAGGAGTTTCCAGAATCCTCATGTTCATCCTCTAGGGTCGTCTGCTTCTCTAGCGACCAAGAGGTTGAATGGCTCAATATGAGGCTTCTTGCTAAATATAGAGTCAGAACCAGAATAACAGGGGTCTGGGGCTTGAGGATTCTTCCAATCGGAAGAGGACACTGCATGAATTGCAGTTTCCTGGGAGTACCCCAGTATCTCTTTCACTTCCCCTTCCGCTTCATCACTCCTTCCCTTTTCTTTCCCCATCCCCCCATTCCTTCTTACTTTTCTTTTCAGATAGGGTTTCATTGTGTAACCCAGGCTCACCCTAAGATCCTCCTGCCAGGAGGATCCAAAATGCTAAGATCACAGGTGGGCGCTGCTGTCCTCTATTGTCTCTCATTAAAAAAACTCCACAACTAAATATCATTACCACACTTTACCCATTGTTTGATGAGCACATTTCATGCTCTATGTTTATTTAGAAATATCTTCTTCAAATGCCTTGTTACAATTGATTAGGTAATAAGCTGATTTGATATACTTGTATAGTTGATTTTAGGACCACGTCTTATTAACTTAGTGTAGAGACCCTGTGTCCTCTATTATGACACCACACTACACTAATCTTATACATTATGCATGTTTTTCCTTCCAAAGGTATTTATGCATGCATGTATGTATGTATCTAATTATCAATTTATCTGTCATCTATCTATTTAATTGTCTATCTATCATCTACCATCTACAAATCTATATATTTACTCACCATCTACCTATCTATATATCTGTCATCTATCTACCTACCTATTAACCTATCACCTACATATCTATCTACAAACTAACCAGCACAGTCAGCCACAAAGAGCTGCCATGACACTCTTCTTTCTCAGCAGCTATGTGCATCTTGCAATTATGGATCTAAGTAGACTTCATTTAGGACACGGGGTTATTTAAAGCGCTTCCTGGAAGTGACCAAAGTCACTGTCCAGGCATCAAATCTGTTAGCAGAAATCTGAAGAGGCAGAGTCCAGTTTCAATTGCAACCTTTGCCAGAGGTCTGCTCCATGGCCTTGGATTCCAACCCCCTTCATCTATCCAACAAGGGTTCTTCCTGTCTTTAAGATTCTATGACTTTATTATAATTGATCAAGTAAGCCCCAGCAGGCCCTCCGACAGACAACCTCAAATATGCTCTTTAGAGAATCCACTAAGGGGAAAATATGTGCCTGTAAGTGAGAGTTTATTGCTTAACACTCTGGGAAGCAGACCAGAATCTCTTCCCCAAAGTGAGATTTACTTTAAGCTTAAGTTATTTTTAAAAGGTAGACAAAAAAAAAACCCCGTGATATCATCCCTCTATTAATTTGCAGATGTGAAAAAGATTCCCACCAGTTTGGAGTCTTAGACAAATACACAAGTATAATCACAGCCTCTGCAGTAAGGTATTGGATGTGAGACAGTCGCTGAAGGCTGACGTGGTATGTTCTGAGGAAGCAGTACGTTGGATCTTTTGATGCTGTTTGCAAGCTGCCAGAGTTGGCAATTATGGTTCTTTTCTATTTTTGGTCTCAGAATACTTTAGAATTCATTCCATGGTGGCCCAACTGTCAGGAAGAGCAACCCATCACAGAACTGGGAGAGTTTCCACATTAGAGACTTTGCAGCTATTTATACGTGGAGCCTGCCCATGGTTACCAAGCCTGCTCTGTGTTGTGTTAACTCTAAGTGTGGTGGTCTCCACAGACACCTTCATAAGCATCGTCTCAGCCTTTCAGGTAATATCAGGTGACACAAATAGTCAGATAATTTCAGGGCAGTATAATGTTTCTGTAAAGGAGTTTATCCACTACTGGGGAACAGACCAAGTGAATTATATAGTTTATCTACTGAACTGAATACTACGTATCCATGAAGTACTATTTTGTTGAGGTTTACTTAACAGGGTTTATTTTTTATTCTCTAGTGAGTGTTGAGTAAAAAGAAGCAGGATACGAAATTCTACAACGTATAAATTTGTTGGGTAGTGGATATTTCTTTCAAATCAAAACAATTCTTCCTAGAAGGATGAAGGAGGTTCAGAGGACGCAGGAAGTAAACAGAACTTATAAAGTTCTGAAGGTAAATAATCCACAGGTCTCAGAAAGTATTTGAAATGTCCAAGATTCACAAGGCCCTTCCTGAAGTTATATATAGCAGCAATGGTTGGGGAGAGGAGACTCTCCGACTGGCCATGCTGTCTGCAGGTCATGAAGGGTTCTCCAGCGATGCGGCTTCAATAAACCCTCATCCTCTCAAAGAAGGAAATATGTGCCGGGTTACAGAGCCCTCTCCTGAGCATCTAACCACCCCTCCCAGCCAGTTGTATGCAATTTGCCCTAAAATTGCACATGGCCTCAGGAACTTGGAAGGGCTGGAGTGTATAGGTGTGGAAGAAGCAGACCAGGGAAGGGGTTCCATCTACACAACCGTGGGAGAGTCATCATCCATGGGTGTGAACCTTCCTGTGTGGCTGCTGTAGGGTCGCCATGCTCACGCCTATAACCCTTCACGCATTGCTCTGGAAGGAAGGCTCACAACTCATTGGTACCCCACAGTTAATTTGGCGGAATTGTAGCCTGGTTTGTTTCGGGGACTATGGTAGGAGGATTCATTTATGTCTCCTACAAGGGAGGAATTTTAGCAACAGGGTTCAATAAACTCATCGATTTGCTAAGTTGAACTTCAGTGGAATCATTGTTTTGGTCTGTTTTTGTTTCCCAATCTGAGTCTAGTAGATGTGTGTGTATGATGTCTCCCTAAGGAAAGCACACATCAAAACCCTGTATAGTATTTATCATATTTGAATTTATACGCATATGACATATGTTCATAATTTATATGTTTATGCAAATGTATATGTAATACCACATACAAGAGAACAATCAACAGCGAGTATTTCTTCTTTCACTATAAAATACTGCATCTAAATACAACATCAAAATCTTTATGTACCATGCATATAATAGTACAATATATAATAGACAATCATTAATATTGTCATCTTGATTGGTTTGAGAGACACCTAGGAGATTTGATTATTTATTCAAAATTCTAATCGACCCTTGGTAGGTGGTAAAACTGGGCAAAGGGAAGCCTGTTAAAAGAAGGTCACTAAGGGTGATGGTTAATCTTGGTTACTAACCTGACTCCAAAATCAACTAAAACCTAAGCTGCTGAGTATTATCTCTGAGGTATTTTCTCAATCAAATTCCTTGAAGAAGGAAGACTCCTTTAAAAAAAATACAAAGAAGACATTTGGCAGAAATTCAAGTTCCTCTTAATATCGAAACATGTTCTCAAGGCCGTCCCGCAATCATATTCCGCTCAGTAGCTGCTCAGTTTTAAACTAACCAATGGTATAAGAGTGTGAGGCCTGCCTCTGACCACTCAGAGAAGTGTTCCTCAATCTTCCTAATACTGTGATCCTTTAATAACAATTCCTCATGCTGTGGTGACCCCAACCATAACATCATTTTGTTGCTACTTCACAGCTGGAACTTTGATGATGTTATGAATCATAATGTAAATATCAGACATGCAGGTATCTCATATGCAACCCGAAATGGCTCGTGACCCACAGGTTAAGAACCACTGCCCTGGATGCATCTATCTTCTTCATTAAACTTACGTTTCAAGGAACATGAAATCCCGAAACAAGGATTCTGATTTAAATTATTTGGGGCAAAACCCCCAGCCCCCCGAGTTGGGTGGGGTATTCCTATGCTCGTTCTCTTTTTCATGTTTTGAACAACTAATTTACTGCTCTCCTCACCAGCTGCTCCAGTTTATTTCCCCACTGTTAGGGCACCAGGGTTCTCATTTCTCCACATTCTCAGTCATACTTGTTAATTGATTCATTCATTAATCAACTCCCTAATTATCTGAGATAATAGTGGCAGGCACTTCTGAGGAGCATCGCAGCATTGGGAAGTGGGAGGAGGGGCTTTGAAGGACAGCTAGCTGTTTGTGCCAAGCAGGGTCAAGCCAGAGTGTTCCAGATTCCCTGTGACCATTTAAATGCCCACAAGCGGTGCTTAAGAATTTCCCAAGTCCTCACATTGCTGCCAATAGTTGGTATTGCTTCACTTCAAATGTTTTGACAGTATGACATCTCTTTGATTATTGTTTAGAATCTTTCTGTGGCTTCGTGGGCTGCTCATGCTGTGTTATTTTCCTGCAAAATATCTGCTTCTAATTTTTGCCACTTTCTGGCAAGCTTCTTTTCCTCTCTGAATTGTTGAAAGTTCTGTATTTGCTCTGAATATTAACACTTTTTTTTAAAAAAAATATGCACCTCTTTCTTTATGGATTTGTTTTACATTATATTAGAACTTAATTTTTTTTGTGAGACAGGGCGTCATTCAAGGCTGGCCTTGAACTTTGCATGTAGCTGAGAATTGCCCTTCAAATTCCCCTCCTCTTGCTTCCACTCAGGTGCTGTGATTACAGATGTGCACTGTCAAGCCCAGTTTGTACAGTGGTGGGGATGGAACCCAGGCTGTTGTGCATTCTAGGTTGTTAACTGAGCCCCAGCCTCAGTCCAGCCCCAGACGACAACCTCAAAGGCAGCAGTGCCAACATTAGAAACTTTTAACTGTGTGGTGTGTCTGTCCATTGGGTCCTGGAAAAGTTATTTCCCACTCTGAAACAATCCAGATGGTCTCCTAAAACTTTTAAAGATTTTTTTCCCCTTTTCATAGAAGTCTTTCATCATACACATCACCATTAAAATGCAGGGACATGGTTTAACCCATTAGGGGTGGAGGAACTTTCTAAAAGAGGCCTTATTGAAGAAAGTAGGTAACTAAGGGTGTGTCCTTGGGGGTTTCATGTTGTCCTGGCCCCTTCCTGTTGTTTCTCTGTTCCAATTCCTGTTGCCAGGATAGTCTGAAGCCTCTGAAACCAAGAGGAACATCAGTCTTTCCTCCCTTGGATGTAGGTGCATGCGTGTGTGTGTGTTTATGTGCAGTGTGACATCAGAATCCAGTTTGCTATCTGAATAACCCATTTCCATCTTCAATCAGGATAGTAGACATTCCCTCACTTCTTGGCAACTGTAGCCTTTTTTCCTTTTTAACATTGAGACACTGCAACAGCTCGCAAGTCAATTTGCCTCTCTGTGCTAGTGCCACATGGTTTTAATTATAGCTTCATAGTAAACAGTGGGTTGGGTATGGGTTTACATTTTCTAGGACACATATGATGAATGAGTTCTGACTTGGGTCCTCTGTACATATTCTTTCATTAGCGATTCTCAGGAGATCTTTCTTTCTTCCCTCACTCAACTCAAATGGGGAAGTTGTTTTAGTCACTTAGTCTATTGCTGTGGAGACATCGTGATCAAGCAACTTATGGAAGAAAGCATTTAATTGGGGGCTTGCTTACGGTTTCAGAGGCTTAGTCCGTTACCACCATGGTGGAGAGCATGGAGGCAGACAGGCAGGCGTGGTGCTGAAGAAATAGCTGAGAGCTACACCATGATCTATAGACAGACAGACAGATAGACACACACACACACACACACACACACACACACACACACAGAGAGAGAGAGAGAGAGAGAGAGAGAGAGAGAGAGAGAGAGAGACTCAGAGACATAGACACAGAGACATTGGACCCGATGTGGGCTTTGGAACATCAGAGACACACTTCTTTCAACCAAGCCACACCTCCTAATCCATACTAAACAGTCTACCAAATGGGGTCTAAGCATTCAAACATATGAGCCTATGGGAAGCATTCTCATTCAAGCTACTACAGAGAGGGAGAGAAACCTAACAACCAGTCAACCTTCTTTCCTCCTCCCATCCCTCCCATCCTCCCCCACTTACTTCCTGGAGGTAGTGAATAGAACCTGGGGCTTCACACATGTTAGACAAGCACACCACCACCAACTACACCCCAACTCTCTACAGGGTTGATTCTCATCCATCCTTCCATCATGTTGGACATCTAGACTCTGTTTAAATCCTTCATGCATGTATTATGTTACTTCACTTGGTAGGCTAACATTTGTCTTTTAAAAAAAAAGCCAGCTTCAAAATGAGATTAATTTTGACTCATTTGCACTCCAACTAATAAACAACACATTTTAAGCATATTATTTAGCATTTTTAAGCAATCCATACCACTAGTGGAGTGCATGTGTATGTGTGGGCAGTGGGCAATATGAAGGCCGACCCTAGAGCTTATCTTTTGACCATATGTGTGCTAAATAATTCTGGTTGTGAATTTGGTCACTGAACTACAGTCTAACAGTAACCATATTTGTATTTCACATCTCAGTAGATACGAATCCATTTTCTTACATTCTAGTAACTGTGGTGACTATCATCATGGACAATAGCATCCATCAAACGCTTGGCGTGTGTTGGACCTTGTGATGAGAGAGGCCGGGATGATGTGACTAGATGCCCATGAGTTGCAAATCCTTCTTCTGGGTGTTTGGAAGCATAGACAGTCTCCACCAGGAACCCAGGGGTTATTAGAAACAAACTAGAGTTATGAATTCTAAACTAAAGTCCATATGGATAGAAGGCCATTGGCCTCAGTGCCAGGTGCCATGGTGACAGAAATGGCAGAGTCCAGTCTTGAAACTATGAGAAACAAAGACCCTCACTTCATAATAAGAGCTCTAGGGACTCAGAGTAGCAAAGGCAGGCAGGTTATTTCATAGCTTTAGAACAGCAAGAGGATCGATTGCTCATTGAGTATCGAGAGAACAGTCTTAACAACCCCCAAACACCATACCCTTCCTCCCTTTCTCCATTTAGTTTTAAAGGTTTTATGATTTATCTTCTCTCTGCATGGGTGTGTGCAGATGCCTGTAGAGGCCAGAAGACGGTGTCAAATTCCTGAGAGCTGGAGTTACGTGAGGTATTGAATCATCCAATGTGCATGCTGGGAACCCATCTTGCGTCCTCTGGAAAGGCAGTGTACATTCACTGAGCCTTCTCTCCAGAAGTCTTAATTTTTATTCTACATTTGCTGTTTTTTTTGAGGGCGCATACTCATGCCATTGAATACATGTGGAGGTCACAGGATAGCTTGGAGAGGGGGGTCTGTTTCTTGACTTCCACCATGTGTGTTCCTGGGATTGAATTCAGATTATCAGGTTTGGCGATAGGTGCTGTTACCTTGCAGTTATCTCACTAGCCAGGAAATTGGTAGTTTTTAAAATGATTTTTATTTTACTTGTATATGTGTGCTTTTGCATGTGCATACACCTATGTGCATGTGTATGCTGGAGGAGGCCGGAAGAGAGATTAGATCCCCTGAAGCTGGAGTTACAGGCAGTTCCGAGCCATCTGTCCTGGGTGCTGAGTTAAGAGAAGCTAGTGCTCTCAGCTGCTGAGCCATCTCAGTAGTGCCAAGTTTAACGTTTTACATAGCCGTATTTCTCACACTTAAATGTCCAGTTGTGCTTTTGCGACAGGATCTCATGTAACTCAAGCTGGCCTTGAACTTACTATGAAGCTGAAGATGGCCTGTAACTTCTGAATCCATAGCCATTACCTCTTGGGTTTCTGAGGTTATCGGGACGCACCACCACACTGACTTGTTTTTATTAATTTAATATTTACATTTATTTATTTTGTTATGTATTTATTTATTAGCATGTCTCTGTGTGGAAGCATGCATTCCACAGCATGTGTGTGGAGGTCAGAGGAAAACTTGCTGGTGTAGGTTCTGTTCTGTCCTCCACAACTCAGACTGTCAGGCTAGGTGGCAAATATGCTTACTCAGTGAACCATCTTGTCGACCCTAACACCTTGTTTTATGCAGTAATGGTGGATACGGAACCAGAGCTTTCTGAATGCTAGGCAAGCATTCTATCAACTGGGTTGCATTTTCAGGCTGCTTGTTTGCTTCTGGGGGACAAGGTCTTGCTGTGGAATCCAGCAT
Source organism: Ondatra zibethicus (assembly GCA_004026605.1). Classification (NCBI taxonomy): domain Eukaryota; kingdom Metazoa; phylum Chordata; class Mammalia; order Rodentia; family Cricetidae; genus Ondatra; species Ondatra zibethicus. The sequence continues at coordinate 8,591 of PVIU01020968.1, read as the reverse complement.
GTCTCAGACACATGATGCTTTTTGGATGCTGGCTTTATGAGTGTGTACCACTTCTGGATCCATCAATGTCCAATGTAGTAAGGAGATAGAAACAAATTCAAAATAGAAAATGATACTTAAGAGACCTAAACACCTAGGTTGGAGAGATGGCTTAGTGGTTATGAACACTTGCTGCTCTTCTGGAGGACACGAGTTCAGTTCCCAGCATCCACATCAGGTGACTTACAACCATCCACGACTTCAGTGCCAGGGCATCAGAGACCCTCCTTTGACTTCTGTGAGTACACACGTGCATGCACACTTACTCATACAGACACATAAATAAACATAAAATAAATCAAAACACTGAACAAATATATATCTTTTAAAGATGTTTGAACTTTCGCTGAAAGCAAAAGAGATGGCTGTGCAGTTGGGAACAAATTTAGACACAATAAAAGTATTTATGATAACAGGGGAGAAAGCCATTAAGAATTTTTTTAGATGAGGCTGACAAAATGAAGTTTCCCTGTTTTCATTTTAGAATCACTGGGCATTTGTGATCCTGTAATAAAAATATCAATGAGAAGAAAATTGGACACAGGGCATTACTCTTCTCCCTCTGCAGGGTGGAAGGGGATGATTCCTTATCCCTTGGAAGACGAGAGAGACCCGCCGCGGGCTTAATTAAAAAGGACAGAATTCAGAGAAACACTCAAGCTTGTGGCACCCACCTAACACTGAGTTCCCCGCGCTGGGCAGTGCTTAATGTGCTCTGCTGTGTAGGGCTGCCTGACTTTGAACAAGAGAACAGGACATGGAAAAAGAGACCAAGGCAGATATGCAGAGGCTGATGCTGGAGAAGACTGCTAGCGGCCTGTCCCTTTAAGATGGTGGTCCCTCTCCTACTCCAGATCTCACGGGCCCTGCCTCTGCAGCTCTCTCCCAGGAAGAGACTGACTGTTCTGTGCGGTGGTTTCGACAGCCTTGAATTTACTGGCACCCACCACCTGGGTACTCCATACTCTTTGCCACACAGGTTATCCCTAGCTAAATCACGTAATGTAAGGCTTCCTCCTGGCCTCTTATAACTTAAGAAAGCCAGATGCTTTCCTTGGTCAAGAGATTTCTCTGAAGACCCTCTATGCCCACCTCCATCCCTTTCCTCACAACTCAAGACATTTTCCTTGCTCAAGGGATTTCTCTGAAGGCCCCTTGCTCTCCCCACAGCTCTGCTTCTCTGGAAGCTATTCCTTTCAGCGAAGTTCTGCTCTGGGACTTGAAGAGAAGCCTATATTTCCCTTTAAGGGTTCTGGTATGCTGATTTTTAAGTATGATGTATTGTCCTTTTCTAATGCTCTGTCCCGTCAAGGCCCAATCATAGTCTTGATGCCCTCTCCTATTAAAACTCATCCCTAAAGGTTAATCACATGTCAGCTTCTTTCCTGAACCAACCACTGCCACTTCAATTTTACATTGAATACAAGCCCCACCCTGTCATGGCTCCACAGAAGAGGCGAAACATAGTCAAGAAAGCTATGAGACCTGCCCGTGTGGGAGGGAGCAGGGGCTATGAAATAGCCTATAAAGGATCACAGCTACAGTCTGAAGCTTTTGAGAACATTCCCAGTTTTAGGACCCTCCCTCTCTTTCTCCCTCTCTCCCTCTGTGACCATCTTGGGGATTGACTCTAGGGTCTCATGCCTGTAAAGCAAGTGCTCTGCCTGTGAGATACAGCCTCACCATTCATTTCTCTTTCTTAATAAGCTTCATGTAAGGCAGTGGTTATTCAACCTGTGGGTCGTGACCCCTTTGGGTGTGAGCCAACTCTTTCACAGGGGGCACATATCTGATATCCTGCATACCAGATATTAACGTTAAGATTTATAACAGTAATAAAATCACAGTTATTAACTAGCAATGAAATAGTTTTATGGTTGGGGGTCACCACAACTCGAGGCACCCTGTATTAAAGGGTCGCGGCATTAGGAAGGTTGAGAACTGCTCTAAGGGCTAGAGAGATGTCTCAGCAGTTGAAAGAGTTTACTGCTCTTCCAGAAGACTGAAGTTCTAGCACGCATTCTGGGGGTTCACAACCATCTGTAACTAATGCCAGTTTCAGGGGGGATCCAATGTCCTCTTCTGATCTCCTTGGAACTGCATACACATGTGCACACATACACACACACCTAAAAATTTAAATATATATATGTATGTATGTATATATATATATATATCTTACAATATAAGACTGTCCCTATTTCTTTGACTATCCACATGTTCCTGTCTAATTTTTTAACTTAGGAAACAGGAATCTGGAATCCAAGCAGATTCCCTCTGGACTCCAATCTATACCACTAATGCCTTTGTCACTACTCCCAATATACTTTGAAGGGGAAACTTCCACCCTTCCATTTCCTGTCTTGGAGTGGTTATTCTATGAATATCACCGCACAGGAACTATGAAATGAGACACTCCGTTATCTAGAATGGGACATGGCACACGCCAAGGGAAACACTAACTGCCAGCCAATATTATTCATCCTTGGCATAAAACTACCAGACTTCAGCCACACCATGGAAAAGGGCCTGGATCCATTGCATTCCCTCATTACTGTTGTAAAATGCCCAGCAGAAGCAACTTAAGAAAAAAACGATTTATTGGGGCTCACAGGCCTACTCCGTCCTGCTGGGGTTCACTGTGGCAGGAGCATGTGAGGAAGGCCCCGCACATCTTAGTGGGTCAGAAAACAGAGGGCTTGAACACAGCCGGGAGGTGGACAGCACCTCCCAGGCTTTCCCTCCCAGTGCCACATGACGTATTTCCTGGGGAGATACCACCTCCACGCACACAGCTCCTCGTTCAAGACAGGGAACCCAAGGTAGAACCAAGGCCCAACTTGGTGAATTATGAGATTTTATTGGTATTTCTAACAGGAGTATGGGCGAGAGGTAGTTACATGAGCAGGGATGACCCAGATGCGGCTGCATCATCCATAAGGATGCAACAATAGACTCCGGCATGAGTGATGATACGCAAAAGCTACCCCCTAGACCTGCTTGTATGACTTACAGGAAGCTCGACAGACCTGAGACACTGCTTTCCATAACCTTGGAGAGGGGATTTGTGAATTTTGCAAATTCTTGCTTATAAGATATGCAAAGTCTGTTTCCGTCTGGAGTTTCCTGAGCCATCTCTCTCTCTTTCCTGGAGGGACTATTTCAGTTCAGAAGAAATTGCTGTCTAACACCCAGTGACCCATTACTAGGGGTAGGACACAGTCCCAAAGGGTCACAACCTCCCCAAACAGTGTCCCTTGCTGGGAAACAAGAACTCAAACATATGAGCCTGTGGCGTGGGGGGAGGGGGCATTTCACGTTCACATACATAAGAGCGAGTCAAACATTGGAAAGAATGCAGTTTGTTCACCAATTTTTTCTTTCAGCTTGCCACCCCAGACAGGTCTAACATTCTTTATTGATCACGTCTGGTGGTAGAGCAGAGTCCAGCCCCAGCCACCTGTCATAAACCTTGCATTTGCTGTCGCAGGGAGAGAGATCTTATGATTGGGGTGACTATAGTTTTGAAAACATTCTGGGAACCATCCATTCTGGGAAACCCCTAAGTAAGCAATAGGTTCCGAGAGGAGAAATACAAAGAAAGAAAAAGTATGGTCACTGAATTGGTCAGGGCTTGCTTGAGAAGCAGAATGAAGGACGGAGTACATTCTAGAAAGAGGGATTTATTCAATTGGCTTACACAGTGGAGTCCGGGTAGTCCCAACAATGGCTGTCTGAACACCAGAGAGGCTCTGAACCTGGTTGATCGCTGCTTATCGCTTCCTTTACATTGAAACATTTCACCCTGGTGGGAGGATCCGTGCTACCCAGGAAGTAAATGGAATTTTCAAACAAACAACTCACAAATCTCAGTAAATTCCTAAAACTTACAGATCTCTAGGCTGCTCCCTAATGTTGTGTAAGCAGTAACAACTGCGGTTGAACCTACTGCAAGCCTTGAAAGGAGCTCTGTGAATAGAGCTTTTATGAGTTTTTAGCCAGGCAAGGGTGGGACTTTTGGTAATGGAGCTGCCCTTGAGTAGTCCATGTTCCTTTAAATAATCCTCACCCACACTCTTGTAAGTAACTCCAATAAACCCATTGGTTTGCAAGTTGCAATTTGCTGGAATCATTATTTTGGTCTATTGTTGGATCCTTATGGATGATGCGGGCTGCATCTGGGTCATCCCTGCTCATGTAATTACCTCTCGCCCATACTCCTGTTAGAAATACCAATAAAATCTCATGATCCACCAAGTTGGCCCTTGGTTCTACCTTGGGTTCCCTGTCTTGAACAAGGAGCTGTGTGCGTGGAGGTTGTATCTCCCCAGGAAATACGTCATGTGGCACTGGGAGGGAAAGCCTGGGAGGTGCTGTCCACCTCCCGGCTGTGTTCAAGCCCTCTGTTTTCTGACCCACTAAGATGTGCGGGGCCTTCCTCACATGCTCCTGCCACAGTGAACCCCAGCAGGACGGAGTAGGCCTGCGAGCCCCAATAAATCGTTTTTTTCTTAAGTTGCTTCTGCTGGGCATTTTACAACAGTAATGAGGGAATGCAATGGATCCAGGCCCTTTTCCATGGTGTGGCTGAAGTCTTGTCATTTTGCACCAATGATGAATAATGTAGACATTTGTTTGCATCTCCCCAGAAAAAGTCACAACACTCTGCTCAGTCTACAAAGCTGGATGCCTCCATAGTCCTAATCTTGTGCTGAAATGCCTGGAAAATTGTTGGAGAGTTGATGTGTTTAGTGCAGGTTGAAAAGCCAGGGCGTTGCATTCTGATGTCAATATAGGATAGCAGCAGCAGCAGCAGCAATAGTAATAAACAAGGTAGACACATTCACCAACAAGAAGGGAAGGTGGGCAGGCAAACACACCTGCTTGTTCCTTAATCTTTCGGGGCTCCCAACTGGAAGGTGCTGCCCATCCTAGTGAAGAGTCTTCCTATTGCCCTAGCTTTATCCTTTCTTTAAATTCCTTCACAGGTCTACCTAGAATTCTCTCTCATAGCTATTTCCAGATTCAATTCACAATAAAGACTGACTGTAGAAAGAAAACTTTCTTTTTTTTCCCCCTTAGCAAAGTTAAGAATATTCTAAGGAGTCATTTTGTAGAAAGTCAGTTCCAGGTGATCTGAGACAAAGCTGTGTGAGTGGGGCTCCTGTCCCCAAGCTCCTTCCTTACTACACTTGATAAGCAAGGTAAATTGTTAGTTTGTTGTTAATTTTGTTACGCACTCTGTGCATGGTTCCCTTAGGGAATATTGGAATACTGGGAAGGGGTGTGAAATGGAAAATTTGAGGTCATGAATTTATGCTGGTACATCTACCTGGCCCCAGAGACAAAAGGAGATGTGTAAGAGAGGTCCAGGGTGTGGTCAGAATCCAAAGTGCCAGCGATGGGAATTAAGGTGCAAGAAAGCTTTGGGTGCCAGTCTCATAATATGCAGGGCTCTCTCCCCTTATCTCATACCTTGGCACAGATCAAGGGGCGCTTTTGTCCAGGTGAGAAATAAGAGGGAGTCTTTCTATGGGAGCTCCTTCGGCTCCTTCAGCCAATAGCCTTTAAGATACCAGCCCACTGGGGTGTGGTCTCTTTATCTTAAAAAGCAGCCGGCAGCCTTCCACTCACTCTCTTGCTTCCAGCTCCCTTTCAGACTGCTAGACTCTCTGTTTCCTGTTTGTGACGAGAGGACTGTGGTTTGGGACATTGATCTGTAAGTTTTTTTCCCCTCCAACAAATAACCCCTTTAAATAATAATTTTCAAACTGGTGTGGGATTGTTTTTGCAGCTTTAGAGTCTTACACACAGAACACTTTAAATTATGATCACTCCTCAAAAGTATGGTGAGGTGGCTCAGCTGGTGAAGGTACTCGCTGTCAAGCCTCATGACCTGAGTTCTATCTCCACGGTGAAAGCAGAACATCAGCTCCTGCAAGTTGGTCTCTGGCTTCCACGTGCCGACATGCAGCCTGTGGTGCACACACACACACACACACAAAATGAAAAATTAAAATTGCTCTGCTACAGGACTGCCATTTGAATCAATTTCTAGAATATTCTTTTGTAGTGGTTGCCTGTAAAGAGCAGAACTAGTCTTCTCTCTGAAACAGAACACAACGGATGTGTTACAGATGTGGTCATCTTCTGTATCAGGAGTCGAGACTATGCAATTAGGTAACTGCTGGGGAGCATCTAGTAATATGAAAAGAGATAGTGTAACAGAGAGAAAGGGAGAGAGAGAGAGAGAGAGAGAGAGAGAGAGAGAGAGAGAGAGAGAGAGGATAAAATTTTTGCTACCATCTTTCAAAACCAACAGTTCTTTCTCATTTGGACCATTTTCTTATGATTGCCCATTTTGGGGCCTGGAGAGATGGCTTAGAAGTTAAGAGCACTTGCAGCTATTAAGATGATGGGAGTCTGCTCCTAGCACCCTTGTAGGGTGCATTATAACCAACAGTAAACTAGCTCTGGGGGATCAGACACCATCTTCTAGCCTCTGCAAGCACAGCACGCACAAGCACACACCCACCCTTCAATATGCTTATAAGTAAAAATGAAATAAAGCTTTAAAATAAAGATTTAAAAGATGCCGACTTTTATTTTTAGAAAGGGCCTCGGTGGATTTCCCAGGCTGGTCTGGAACTTTCTATGTAGCAGTCATCCTACTTCAGCCTTCCAAGGACTGGGATTATAGACACAATCAAAACCAGATGGTTAAACTGCTTTTTAGGACGCTTCCATTTGTCCGTAGCAATCAATAAAGTGACCAAACAACTCTCACAGAGCCTGGCACACCGAAGAAGTGGAATTAGGATTTGGATTAAGACTCTGGGTGAAGGGTTTTGTTTTAAGCACTTGGGAATGCAGCCTAGCTCTCTCTTTTCTGAAACATAATCATTTGTTGCTCATTATTCATGGCTTATCCTGTCCAATTTCTATCCAATATCCTTAGCTTATTCTTTAAATCAGAGTTTAAAAGTGGTCTCCTAGGCAACCCAGAAGAGCCTGGCCGGCTCTTTCTTTTAAGAACACTCGAGAGAATTGTGTTAGTTGCTCTCCATGTTGCTGCAACCAAGTTACCTGAGGTGCAGCAACTCAAGGAAGGAAGGGATTGTTTTGGCTCATGGTTTTTAGGGAATTCAGTCTATCGTGGCAGGAGGTCATGGTTGTTGGAGTGTGAGGCAGGGACTCACCCTGCATCTTAACTCAGAAAAGAGAGACAGATGCTGCCCTACTTTTCTCTTTGCTTTTCATTCTGGGACCGCAGCCCACAGAAAGACATCACTCAGATTCAGAGTGGGTCTTCCATTTCCAATTAACCCCCACCCCAAGCACCTTCTCAGTCACACCCAGAGGTGTAATTCCTCAGTGATTCTAAATACAGACAACAATGAAATTTAACCACCCGCTGTGGTGGGATATTCGATCACACTGTGAACCCCGTGTTTGCATTTGTGTTTGATTAAATAAAATTAACCTTGGGTCAGGAGACTGAGGGAGCAAAGTTGACAGAGAGTAATCATAGAGCATCAGAGGGCATCTGGAAGAGTTAGAGAGATGCACAGGAAATAGTTGGAGGGATTTGAAGTGGTGTGGCTTTTTGTGCTTGGGGGAAGCAGAGGAATACTCTCTTCTCTGGAGACACCAGCATGGAAAGGTTAGCTAGTTGCTACCAGCTTCTCGGAGCTAGCAGCTTTGCACTCCAGCCTTTGAGTCTTGAGTTTTATTTCTAAATAGAACATTAGAGATTTAGTTAAAGCTGCCTTTAGCAGCAGCCACAGAGCGGGTGCCTATGGAAGCAGAATTCCCATCAGGCTGTGGCCTGAGCCACTGGGCTGCTGCCAGAGAAGCAGGTCAGTAACTGTGGAGTCACAAGTGCTGGCTGGACAGCAGTAGACTGAGGTGCAGCCACTGTGCTGGAATTGAAACACTCCACATTGCCATCCACCTTGAGGAAGTGCAACTAGGCGGACACTCACAAATACCAGCCCGTGCTGCTTGGATGGTCAGCCTTCAACAGTCTAAGCGAAATCGATTGCTTTTCTCTATAAGCACCCAGTCTCAAGTATTATTACAGTAACAGGAAATGGACTGCGTTGCTCCCATACTCCATTTTCCTAACACCTCAGGAACTATCCTGGCTCATACTTTTTTCCCCCGCATTCCTGGATTCAACTATTTTTCCAAGAAGGTTTTCTTTCTTTCCTTGAACAAAAAAGAAAGATATGTAGAAAACAAAATATGGGGCTAGAAAACTTAGAAAACTCATTGTGTAACATGTTATAGAAAAATAAGAACAATGACAACAGTAACCACAAAAAAATCAGTCTAGAATAATTTGGGTTCAAAGTTCAACACAGCGTGATTACTAGATATTGAGTGAGCATTTGATTTTCATGGGGCCCAGTTCTAAAGCTGTATATGACCAGTGACAAGACTATATTCCAGACAATATAGACAAATGACTCAGTGGCTCAGTGTTTTAGGCACTGAGGAGTTCCCTTGGATAATGGTGTGTGTGTGTGTGTGTGTGCGTGTGTGTGTGT
>PVIU01020967.1:0-32709 GCA_004026605.1 Ondatra zibethicus | reverse complement strand
GAAATTGGACACCAAAAGATCACATAATCCAATAAAAAAAATGGAGTACAGACCTAAACAGAGAACTCTCAACAGAGGAATCTAAAATGGCTGAAAGACACTTAAGGAAATGTTCAACATCCTTAGTCATCAGAGAAATGCAAATCAAAACAACTCTGAGATTCCATCTAACACCTGTAAGAATGGCCAAGATCAAAAATACTGGTGACAACTTATGCTGGAGAGGTTGTGGGGAGAAAGGAACACTTCTGCTTTGCTGGTGGGAATGCAAGCTGGTACAACCCCTGTGGATGTCAGTGTGGCGATTTCTCAGAAAATTAGGAAACAACCTTCCTCAAGACCCAGTAATACCACTTTTGGGTATATATCCAAAGGATGCTCAATCGTGCCACAAGACATGTGCTCAACTATGTTCATAGCAGCTTTGTTTGTCATAGTCAGAAACTGGAAACAACCTAAATGCCTCTCGATTGAAGAATGGAGAAAAAAAATGTGGTACATTTACACAATGGAGTACTACACAACAGAAAAAAATAACGACAGCCTGAATTTTGCAGGGAAAATGGATGGAACTAGAAAGCATTATTTTGAGTGAGGTAAGCCAAACACAGAAAGACAATTATCACATGTACTCACTCATTGGTGGTTTTTAAACATAAAGCAAAGAAAATCAGCCTACAAACCACAATCCCAGAGAACCTCGACAACAATACAGACACTAAGAGAGACTTACATAGATCTAATCTACATGGGAAGTAGAAAGTATAAAAAGACAATATCTCCTGAGTAAACTGGGAGCATAGGGACCTTGGGGGAGGGTTAAAGAAGGGAGGGGAGAGGCAGGGAGGGGAGCAGAATAAAATGTAGAGCTCCATAAATATCATGGGAAAAAAAAGAGCAGCAAGCTTTGTAGGGAAGCTAGAAAGAGACATTCCTGTTAGCGAAAGGACTGTCCGGGGTCCCTCATGAAGAATTCATTCTGGAATAGATCAGGAAAAGTGAGTTTATCCTCCTGTGATCACCTATATTATCCACATACAACCCAAGAGGTAAAGGAGACTCCTGTATTTAGATGGAGTCAATTGTGAGCTAAATGTTGGCATACCTTCAATCAACAATAGTTTAATCAAAAGCTTTAGTCACAAGATTTATAAATGAGATCTCAAAAGGCTATCCATTCCACAGAATTTTTGGATTGAGGACCAGCTTTGCCAGACTGGCCTTGTCTGGATTTATAGCACAGCCTCCAGATGTTGTTGATCTTTCTCCTGGGTCAGACATTTCACCTTAAATTCTCAACTCCTTTGTTTATAAAGCTAAGATCAGAGTATGAGCCTTTCAGTGAGACAGGATGAGTAAATCACTTGACACAGGTCACACGTCTTAGGAAACTCTAACTGAGGTAATCACAGAATTTGCTCACTGTGGTAGGCATTTGGTAACCTGGAATGTAAACTGAGGAGAAAGAAGAACAGGGAACCTCCAGAATGGTTTCTGAGACTTTCGAATCAGAATCATTAACATGCAGCAACAGTAGATAACCATCATTCACCTCCTCCTATATGGTGTCTATTGGATTTATGCTGCCTCTTGTCATACTGGCTTGTTTCTCTGAACAGTTGGATAGAGTCAAATAGTAAGGCAAGTAACTAGCATAGTATTGCTTAAGGAGACAACTTCAGCTTCCCTTAGCATATACTAATAAAAAGTTAGTATGTTGTCTGTCTCATATAGAAGTTCCCTTGCCTTGATTTGTAGCAAAAGTAAAATAATTTCATCTGCTGAATGTTCCTTCTGTGTAGAAAGTTCTTGTCTCCTATAAGAGCCAAGAACAGAATTTAGATGCTGCCCAACTTTTCATGTCTCTGTGTAGGAATCCCATACATTTTAGCACACCTGTATTCATCTCTTCAGATAGCAAAAGAATGGCTTCAAACATTATTCCAACATTTTTTGAAACTCAAAAAAAAAAAGGAAGGAGAAAACAAAGTATGTTTTGAATGTCCCTAAACTAATTTTGGAAGGGTAGGAGATTTTGATTCTGTGTTTTTACTTTGTTGTTGCTATTGTTTTAGAGGGAGAAGTGTTATTTCTTGAGACGGGTAATACTTTTTAAACCAGACAGATTTGATACTTACCACCCAAGCTTCCCTCAAACTCAGCAGTCCTCAGGCCTCAGCTTCCTAAATAGTAGGATTACAGGAACGAACCATATCATAAGATCCAAAAATTGATTTTAACTTGCAGAAAAAAATGCTACTTACTTCTTCAGAAACTGTTTCTGAATCAGAAAGAATTCATGGTTGACTAAGAGGTCTTACAGATGAATTTTCAGGATGTCTTTAAACTTAATACCCTAGAAGTTCACTGGAACAGATTCACTCATCCATCAACTCACTCACAGAGGGCTATGATAACTGGTTTGTGTTTAGTCTTGTTTTATCTTCTTCTAAGATCATCATTGAATTCATATTTAAGTTATTCCATCTGTCACCACCTAAGCTTCGATGACTTTCACCCCCACCAGACTTTAAACACATTTCTCCCTCTCATTCTCAGAGAGCAATTCCTGCTAAGTTCTAGAATGACCATAAATAAGGGCTTGGTTCCTTTAACTGTCCCACAAAAGTCCTCCATTCTTCCTCTTCTACTGACCCTTCACTCTCTGCTTCCTGACTGTATTTTTGAATGTTCATCTCTGCAACCATTTTTTCATCCTACCTTTAATTTCACTGATCCATCTTGATAAGTCTTAGCTCTTAATCAACTCAAACTTCTGTTCTCTTCCTTCCTGCTAAGGCAATGTGGAATACTTTCAGAGAAAGTGTACCAGTTATGAGCATCCATGGCATTCTGCAGAGTGTTCATCAGTGTGTGATGATCTTGGTCAATCTTCTTCTCCAAACCTTACAATTACCTCACCACAAAACCAGAAACCCATCTAACATCTGAGGGCAAAAGTGCCACGGACCAGCTCAGGGGAGCCCCTCAGACCGTGGAAGAATCAGGGTCTTGGTACCAGGAAGGCACAAGTTCAGTGAATGACAGACAGACACAACACACAAGGGAGTGGTCTGAATCTGCTGCAACTTTACTGAATTCATGTTTTCATTACATAGTAAAAGAACAAACCAGAAGGTCACATATCATTAGTTGGTACAGTATGAAAGCTTCTTTTAGTCACGTCAGCGATGAGCAGGTGTTAGACATAACACGTCCTTAGAAGGGGAACTCTTGTTCTTGGGAACACAAACCTCAGACAAGTAGTTTCATTTTATCTAGGAATAGAAAGTTTCTGTCTCATAATTGCTATCATGGCCCTTCCTTTTTCTCACCCTTTCTTTATCTCCTCTAGTGACTCTCTGCATCTGCTGAAATATACTTCTTTGTACTTTCTTATGTAGCAAACACCATGGGGGCTGGGATCTAGCAAGCCTATCCATAAATGGTAGAGCTAAATAATTCTGCTTTTGTCCCTCAAATATCATATACTTATGACTATCATCCTCATATCTTCCTGTGTATAGAATGGGGTCATCTGGTGACTCAGTTGTACTCCTGGGTGATTCCCACCATCTATCCCTAATCCTAAACTTCTTTAACCCATGAGCATTACGTGTTGGAATACTCAATCTTGCAAGAGATTTTTTCCTAGTTTCTTTATTCCCAGAATGGTGGTTTCCTAACAACATCTGGATCTTAACCTATGTTTCCCCCAAATCATCAGTCCTATTTAGGAAAAGTTCCTGCTGCTGTAACTCATCCATAATGCCCCCCACTAATCTCTTATTGCTATCATCCAGAATTTGCACAAGGGCTTGAAACACTGGAGGCATCTTGAGCACTGTATTAGTTTCATTATCAGAATTATCAACCCCAGGAACGTCAAGGGGTTCTCTGGTAAAATTATACGTTTTGGTCAAGTATAGTGAAGAACATTATCAGGAAACAGGAAAGGATAGCAGAGGCAGCTAACCATCTATGACAGCGGTGAGTATATAAAATCTTGAGTTCAAGTTCATGACCTGAGCTGATTGCTAAGGAATCGCCGGAGGCCTATCCACAAACGGCACAACCCCCCCCCCAGCCTGTGTCCTCCGGACCAGAGACATAGTTGTCACACAGGCAACACCGCTGTGGGTGTGACACAAAAACATGATTTTGTCTACACAAATATTGTCCAACTTTCCCAGCTCCAGCGACTGGCAGAGTTCCTGGCACATTTTAGGTAATCATAAATACTTGATAACTTAGTAAACACTGGCTTCTCTTATGAACCTCAGAGAAACACTTCATAGTCTACTAATGACAGCAGAAAGATCTATTTCTCTATTTCCCATTCCACTTGCTATCTCAAGATAAAACTCAAATTCTCTTTTCTGCTATTTCAAGTTTTTGTTACAGGGTCTCACTCTGTATATCATGGGCTGACTTCCACTCAAGAAAATTCTCCTGCTTCAGATTTACAAGTACTGGCATGACTGGAAGGAGCCACCACATCCAGCTAATACTCTCTAATGTTTTATAAATGTTGTTTCATTAATCACTCATTTTATCTTCAGAGCTTTCAACTATTTCTTCAAAGAGTTTTCTAATGTCTTCACAAACTCAGATTTCTACATCTCAGGAAATCTATATTCCTTCTTTTACTACTTATTTCTAAAGGATTTGCTCCATCTCTTCAACACCCCTTAGATTTTTCTACCTCCTCAAATAGGATACATATACTTAATAGTCAATGAATGTACTGTCACAAAAATTGTGAATTTCCTAATTTACAAAGTAAACTTTCAACATTTAGCTCTAATGTTAATGGACCTCTTTAACCTTGGTTCTCATCTATTTCTATAATGCTCTGTATAGCTGCTTTTCTTTCCCTCAATTAAACCTCAGTGTCTTCCATGTGTCCATCTTAGTATTTTACACCTGCCCTATCAACCCTCATCCTGAGAGAGCTTATATACAGACTTTACTTAACTCACACGTCCCACATAAAATAAACATCCTCTTTTATTTACGTTAACCTCACACCTTCCAATATAATACCCACCATCTTCATTACAAACACCTATAGAAACTATACCATTAGCCAAGCAAGGTTTGTTAACTATCATGTACTGTTCCCATTTCCACTGTTCCTCTGGAGCAGTGCTATTATATTAATGCCTACCCAGAGCGTCTAGGGCCTTTTTATTTTTAAACATTTCATGCCACATTGCTTAGTATTTTGCACCTGTCATTATAATCTTAAGCCTTTGATTTTCAGAGAGTTATCCTTAGGCCTGGAAACATGCTCATAGAGAGAGCCAGATGAGCCTCATGGTTTAAGTCTCCCTCAGAACAGTTTCCAGTCAACAACTGACTGCTGAAGGAAACAATGAGGTGGAATTTACACAATGGTGCTCATTTTGGATATGATCAGGCTGGGTCCATCCCTGAAATCACATACTTACCTGAGATTTTTCCCCCTTGTTTGTTTTCTTTACTCCTTCACATTTTCTGTTGGAAACACTGTTCTTACCAGTCACTGATATAATGGATCTGCTTCCTGACAACCTATGCCCAGCATCTTACCTCAGGGTTCAGCCATCTTCTAGGTAGAGCTGACTAGTAGATTCTATTAGGTCGCTCTGTGCCTCTAGCCTTTTGTGCTCTATTTCCTCTAGAATGAAGTTCTCACCATGGCACCTGGGGCCATGCTCCATCCCACTCCAACCGTGCTCTTCAGGTCCACATCCTCCTACACTCTCCCGTGAACATAACCTCCAACCAGACCAAATGAAATTCTTCTCTCTCCAAATAGTTAATTGTCCAATACCTTCTTCACACTATTTGAAAAAAACTTTCTCTCACAAGAATAAGTTTTTTTCTCCATTTCTAATTGAAAAACCAGTACCTTGTCTTCAAAATAATTTGGATGCTATAATGCTGTGGCTTTCTTTTCTGACTTTCTTGCAGTTCTGCCCCCTTCCCTGGGCTTTTCATTGTCTTTTACACATTATAATTGCAGTGTTTTTCTTTACCTTGCCAAAATTTTCCCAGTAAGTATATCACTATCTAAAGATAAGGAAGTATTCTCAATCATTTTCATCCCCACAGAGTCCCATTCTGCCCAGCAGATGCTCAGCAAATATCCATGGCAACCTATAAATCACCTGTTCAGTAATCAATGACTCCTGGAGTTGATACATATTTGCCACGGTAGTGTTACCCAACTAATCAGAAAGAGCAGTTTTATTTTTTAGCTGTCCCTTGTTCCACATTGTAGGTCACAAATTATCCAAATCAAATCACACATAGAGACAATACCCCAAAATGCAATAGTGTATGTGTTTAATTGTCATTAGTATTTATTTGGACACTTTAAAGAAATTGAACATCAATTTAATTTGGTATAAAAAATTAGATTCTACAATCTTAGCCAATTAAGAGTTACAGAGCTGAACAGTTAAAGCAAATTTGTACAAGGAAAGTTGTATTATGGAAGGATGCTGGTTCTTCTTATTATCTCTACTGAGGGGTGGACCAGAGCATCCTTGATTTCAGTACTGATAATCTTTCTTGGGTTTGCCAATGACTCTCTGAAGATAAATGCTGTGTGTCCATACTTCCTGGAGGCAATTTCTTTAAAAAATAAAATTAGTACTATCCCCATTGCTCTTTGTATTCAATTATCATTATTTGGAATGACTGTAGATTAGTTAGTAACTCATCACTTCTGCTAAATCTTATAAGCCTAAAATGGGAAACACACACTCTTTTATTGCTTTAACCTTGCCTGAGACCAACGCACTAAAAATGGTACCTAGCTCTTTTCTGAAACAAAACATAACTAGAGGTAGAGGTCATCCTTCTTGGTATCCAACCAGGATTGATCACATATTTCTCATAAAACATAAAACAATGAATAAAAACCACTATCATACTCTTCAAATAGATGATATGGAAATTCTAATACTAATCTTTCCATAATATTTATCTTATTTTGGTGAATGTACAGCAAAATGCTATTTTATTTACTTTTGTTTGAAATATGCCTAGCTCTAAACAACTTTTAGAAGGTAGTAAAATGTGGAGTCTCTTACTCATACCCAGTCCTCATTTTCTTTGCCCTTCAAAAGTTTTCTCTCAACATTTTATATCAGTTGGTTTATGCCGCCCTATAAGAAACAACTTCTAAACTTAGAACACCCATATATTTCTTGTAATTCTATGGTTTTACTGGGTGGTTTGGTTGATGCAAGCCGATTATTCTTTAAGCACTTGTAAATTGCAACAGGCAACTCTGTTGATTTAACTTGGATTTCTCATGTGCTCATATCCTTCTAGGAACAATTGGTGGACTTGACTCTGTTCCCACTCCCATGTCTCATATTTCGCTGTCATTTGTACATGGTGAAGAGAAAGGAGCAGAAGATGAAGAGAATCGTGAGGACCCTTGAAGCCCCAGGTTCAGAACAATGTTTCTCCCATACTTTGGTAGTTACTGGAATCCCAGTCTCCAAGACTAGGTAAAGCTCTCATGTTGAGAGAAGAGCATTAAAGTGGGGATTCTGGAAAGCATGAAGTCTTTGAGTCATCTCTAAAAGCAGCCTTTATCTCCCCCAGTTTGTCAGATGTGCTATTGTTCCAAAAAGTCTTAAGTCTATACATTTCTTGTCCTAAAATTTGTGATTAAGACATCATTTGAGAAACATCTTAGAAAGAGGAATGATTTATAACACTAACTGTATCTTTTGTCTGTATAGACAATACTCCTGAAGAACTACACTATGCCCTCCATAGCCACAACACAGACTTCCAAACATAAAGAATCCCATATATGCATGAATAAGTATATAAAATAAATATCTTGTGTGCCAAGAGGGATGTCACATATTTTGTGTAACAGAAATATTACTGACTATAAAATAACATACTAGATGTGTACATACATGGGCACTCATTGAGTATTTACTATGTGTAATTGTCTTTGCTTTCATCTTTAACACATAAACTATCTGAATATGTATAATACCTATTATACAAATAAGGATTCTGAAATTTTTATGAATTGGATAATAGGCCTCCAGTTTTTGGATGACAGAGGTGGGCACTGAACTTTTGGTCACAGTAAAAAAAGCCATTTACTGTTCAGCACATGTTCTCAGAGGATATTTTCTTTGATTTCACATCAATCCCCAACAATGTTCTCTATCTCGGTTGCACACTGAAGTCACTTGTTTCAAAATATGCCTTTAGTACTGCCCTCAAAGATACAGTCCATGGATCAGCAATAGCAACATCACCTGAGCTTGTTTACGAATTCTGATTCCTTTCCTTGTTCTTTGGATTACAACATGCAGGATAGAGCTCAGGATTCTGTATTTTTATAATCTAGGTGGATATTTCTGATGCATTTGAAAGCTTGAGATTGGCCACTTATCACTATATGATATTCAATCCTATGCATAAGCCTTGGTGACAGGAGACACCTGAACTCTTTCTTACACTTACTGAACCAATATGTTCTAATAGTTCCCTGGGCAATTCTGATGCACTTAGGGTTGAGAAAAAATCACATCTTTATTATAAATAGACTCCATTATGTGCTTAATTATATTCCAATGTATGTGCACCAGTATTTATAATGCTTATATAGTTTTTCTCAGAGAGAAGCATGACCCACGCAAATTTTCATTCAGAAAAGCATATCTAGTATTAAAACCAAAGCATTCTCAATCTTTGACAAGAGTCACTTATTTCAGTATTCCAGGATGACAGGATGATTGGTGCCTCATCTACAATTAATGAAATATTGTGTCAGAGGTCTGTCTAAGCTGTGAGCATAGAAAGAAATGTCTCCCAGAACTGTGACCTGCAGTGAACATCTCATATGAAGCCATTGTCCTTACTATGGGGATAAATCACATGCTCAAGCATGACTAACTTCAATATTAAACTAAGAAGCTAAGGCCTGGAGTACACATTGGTGCTCTCAAGCCAAATAAAAAAATCACATTCTGATTCTTCTCAAAATTGTCATTTTCAATTTCCGTCACAGCATCTGAGAAATACTGACCCATCACTAATTGGCCCCTTAACTCTGAGTACTAGGACAGAAGGAATTAGTTTCCAGAAATGCTTCTGTTGGAAGCTATCTGGAAACTTTAAAAAATCCTCCCTTGAGAACTTTCATTGAGAGCTGTCCATGAAGGACAGAGAACCTATATTTTGGAAACAATGTTTTTCACCTCAGTTTTTCTTTCAATCCAAATGCCTTCAGTTCCCATTTTCAAAGTAGGTTATAATCTAAAGCAATCACTTGTGGAATGCTTCCTGAATAAAGTGTTATTCTAAAGACTATGAATGTTTTAAAATACCAATACATGTAAGAACTTGCTACTCAAACTGTGGCATGTAGATTAACAGTAGTGGTACTACCTAGAACTTATGAGACAGTCTTTGGCTCTAGACAAGGTGCACAGACTATTTAGTTAGCATGTTGAAGGCTTGTATAATATTAAAGTTAAAAATATTGGCATAGAAAATATTGTTTGGCCATCTTGAGGTATTTGTAAAAACATTACATATGAAAATTAAAACTTAAGTCATTATGAAAATTAGAAATGGACCAAAACTTGAACCCTTAAGGGTCAGAGAGTTTAGAGATGATCAAATGTGGTGAATTGAATGATTACCTGAAGTCAAACTACCAAAAACATGAACCTGAAAAAGAAAATTGACTACTTGAGAATTATATAAGAGGAATCTTGGAAGAAATCAAAGTGAATGATCTGTGAGCAGGAACATGTTCCTAGCTGGATCACATTAGGGAGGACTGGAATGTAAATTATCTAACAGATCTGACACTGCCTTGAGACATGACAAGTATACTATTGTAATTTTCTTCAAAGAGTCATTGGTCACCCCTCTGTGTGTATATACAACCTGAACTTCTGGCTGAAATGACTTCTGATGCTTAGGGACATTCTATGAAGAAGAGGAGCAGCTGTAAGATGTCAGCGATGTGCCTGGCACAGGGAATGGAGGCACTGACCAGAAAAAGGCATGTAAGCCAGGCAGTGATGATGCACGCCTTTAATCCCAGCACTCAGGAGGCAGAGGCAGACAGATCTCTGTGAGTTTGAGGCCAGCCAGGTCTAAAAAGCCCGTTCCAGGACAGGCACCAAAGCTACACAGAGAAACCCTGTCTCAAAAACAAACAAACAAACAAAACCAGGCATGTGAAGGTGACACTGATAATATTCCTATAATCCTATAATCTGAATATCTGTGAGCCCTCAAATCTGAGTATTGAAACCCTAACCCCCAAGGATACATTATGAAGAGATGCAGCACTTCAGAGAGATTGATTAGATTATAGGGGCAGAACACTCAAGAATGGAATTAATGATTCATACGGTTTCAATAAGACTTGTCCATTTAGCTCATGTTAAAATTAAGTTTCCATCATGAGATAGGAAGGTGGGATCAGGTGGAGCCTTTAAGAGATAATTAGGCCTCAATTTCTCTTGGATAGATTGATGGACATGTGGTTTACAAGGACCTGGAAAGTATAAGTCTCCAGAAACCAGTTTTGCTTGGTATCTAGTCCAGTCCTTATCTCTTACCTTAAAATCCCCTACATTGCCTTGTATAAGAAATATTATATGTATTTCTTTTCTTTATATCTTAATGTGTGACATTTAGTCTAAAGCATCTGGAAAAAGACTAAGATAATATCTCTATAAGAGAAACCAGAAAGCATTATTGCCTGCCTTTGACCACCATTCTAAGACGTAATGATATTGACAGCTTCTGATCCCCATCACAAAGTAAATATGCTATCATCCTGAACATGAGCGTCCATGCTGACTCACAACTCTTTACTATTTTTATATCATTCAATTTATAGGACATGCTACAGAAGCCTAAATGACTAAGATAGGAAATTGAGAGAAGAGATGCCAGACAGGAACATCAGTGGCAGAATCTTTTATGTATTCAATGGGAACAGTGGTCAGGGTATAGTATGTCATCTGAAAAAGTTCGCTGGCAAAAGTATAACTGAACATAGACATTGAAGAACCCAGCTCTCTTTTCCTGTGCAACTACTGCCTTTCAGTTGCCTTGGGGAGCTCATCTGTTCTGTGTCTGAGAGTGGAATTGTGATAGGAACTATGCTATCTCAGGCTGCATGGGTAGTCATAAGACTGAGGTTCGCCAGTCAAGATAACCCTGGGATGAGAAATCGACCAAAATCAAGCCAGAGTCTAATAAACATAATTTTGACATTGGGAAAGAGGATTCTGTTTCTCTATTGTTGTATGCAAACAATAGAGAAGACACAGGAACAAAAGAGAAACTGAGTCTGAGTGAACAAAGCATAAAGCCTGATATGTAAGTTAACATATTAATATGTTAAATTTTCCCAGAAGACAATCAACATAGGGTTCTATTGCTTGCAGTTAAGTGTGTTCTAGGGTTTGCCTACTGTTTTTTTTTATATTGCTTATGCTCTTTGCTGTGGGATTAACAAGATAAATTTCCATTTCCCTTTCTCATTTTTCTGAACCTTATCCTTTTACTTTTATTACCAAGAAACTGTGTTCCCTTTTTCTTCTATTTTTTGGGGGGTTGGGGGCTAATGTAACTGTGACTGTGTTCACATCACTTGCTGACTGAGTGTTCAGATCACTCACTGCACAAATCAAATTGAAAATAATTCCTCACCATTTATGTAAAACCTAGAAGCTCGTTTTGATCCCATAAACTTCACAGTGGATGAAACTAAGGTAAAAGTTAATATATTTTAAGGAAAGGTGATATCTTTTAGTCCTTAATGTATCAATTTATTTCTAGACTTTGAAAAGTAAAATGACATTTAAAAGAAAATGTTTTCAGCAGCCAACTCTATTAGGTTGTATATTATTTTCAAATAATGATAGAAATATTCTTACAAATAAACTGAAAATGGATTAGCTTTGAAAAACAGGGAGAGTGAACTACTGAACAAAACAGTTTAATATTTAAGCCACATCAAAACTTGACAATTTATTGCCACTGTCAAAAAACATAAATGAAATAAGAAATTCCTAAGGGGTAAACAATGAAAATAAAAATCTGAGTTTTCAGAGATTCCTAAAACCTCACCTAGAGTGCATGGGCAGACTTAAAGTATGTATGAGTTTCTGAACTTAAGACAAAACTTCACATTTGTTGAGAGAGTAAAACCTTGTTGGTTAGTGAGTTTGCTTAATGTTATCCTTTATTTCATAATATGTTGATCATAACTACTACCAATTGTGGCCCCATTAAACAGACACTTTATATATCTCTTTTGTTTTTGAGCCTCCTAATCATATCTGAACCTCCCTTGAAGGGATGAGAAACATGGTGTTAAGATATTTTTCCATTTCTCAATGGTTCATGGTAAATAAATGATCAAACTGGGATTCCTGCCCTAAGTGTCTCTAAGTCTATTGTCTGAACAATTAACTACATTGGATTAGCCATCCCTGGTTTGTTTTTATTCTCTCTGTGTTGTCACATCCACCTCCTCAATGCTAATCAGACTATTAAAAGGTTTGGCAGAATACCTACAATATGTAACATAAAGATGGAAGGGTAACTGTGTCTCCTTAGTTCAAAAGTTTGATTTATCATAGGTATCAAAATATGGGCTCTCAAAGCCACTCATACACAGTGTCTTAGGGCTTTATTGCTATGAAGAGACACCATGATTATGACAAGTCTTATAACGAAAAACATTTAATTGGGGCTAGCACACAGTTTCAGAAGTTAAGTACATTATTTTCATGGTGGTAAACATAGTGGCATGCAGGCATACATGGTGCTGGAGAAGGAGCTGAGAGTTCTACCTCTTGATCTACAGGAAACAGAAGGAGACTGTGAGCCATGCTGGCATAGCTTAAGCATATAATACCTCCAAGCCTAAGCCCACAGTGACACACTTCCTCCAACAAAGCCACACCTTCCTAATAGCATCACTCTTTATATGCAAATATTCAAACACATGAGTAATGGGAGCCATTCCTATTCAAACCACCACACATGATGATCAGAGGTGAGAAAGAGAGTAGAAATAATTAATATATTTACACTACACATCCTTTTTATATTTTTATTCTATCTAGGTCCTCAGACAAGATTATGGGATAATGCTTTCCCCATTCAGGAAGCCAACATGCAGGAAGGGTACTGATTTCCCTGCCAGTGCTTCTCAATACAATCAAGTTGAATCAACAATATTAAACATTGTATTTTACATTTGAAATACTTTTAGGTTATTAAAGTGAGGGTTTTACTATTACCTTCAAGGATACTTCCACCTGAAGTACCTGAGAACTGAGTAACAACACTGACAACTATGAAAGCCTAACTCTGCTCTTTCCTAGACCCTTCAGGTCTACAGGGGTCAGTGCACTCTAAAGCCTGAAAATGACCAGGAAGGATGTCTGTCTTACATTGGATTGGGCAAACTGCTTGTGACAGAATTTCTTAAGAATTGCCTTTCACTTGATAGGAATATAGTGCAGTGTGATCTTTGATGTTACAGCCAGAATTCCTTAATCCTGCTTCCTCAAATATAAGCTGTGCAATACAGGAGCCGCATATGACAGCAACTGAATGTATGAGCTTCCATAGTTGATGCTCCAGATCCACACTGAACACTTATCTTTCCAGACTTGTTCTTCTACATCTACCATTTTACACATAGTATCAACATTTGAGACTTTTCATTGTCTATGAAAGACATTACACACATAGATGTCCCCATATTCCAGTGTCATACTTTGCTTTAACTGTTTATTTGATGTAGCCTAGAGTCACCTAAGAAGGGAGTGTCAGCCAAGGGATTGTCCACATGAGCTTGGCCTGTGGGCACATCGATTGGAGGTTATCTTCATCGTTCATCAATGTGAGAGGTCCCAGACCAGCATGGCACCATTCCCTGGGTAGGTACTTATGGTCTGTAGAAGTAAGCTGAATAAACTTTAGCCTGCATAGAAGCCAGCAAATAGTGCCCTCCATGGTTTCTTCTTCAAGTTCCTGCCCTGACACTCTCAATAATGGATTATAACCTAGAAGTACAAGTCAAATAACCCTTTCCATCCCCTAAGTTGCTTTTGGTCACAGTGTGTGTTTTAGCAATGGAGATGAAACCAGACACCCATTCTCTTAAGGAAGGAGAAAGACAGGTATTTAAAAATGTGTTGTGTAAAAGTAATTCTTTGGGTTTTAAGAGCTGATTTTTAAACCATGACATGTTAACTTTATTTTCAAAGATGAGTTCTTGCGGTTTAGCTGGTCCTAGAACTTTTAGATAACTGGTTACTGTGCATCTATTTTCTGATCTTCCAGAATATTCTCATCAATGAGTGATAGCCATAGAAATATAGCTTTCCCTGCTTGTTCATCGACTATACTAATGTGAAATATTTAAAGAACTGAAAATAAACTCTGGATATTAGCTAATATTAGACTGCCTTGTCTAATAGGCCTTGACTTGTCCTGAATGTGACAATCTTATCATGACAATAAGATAAATGTCCTCACTGTGCACATAAAGATGAGTCACAAAGAATATTATCTTAAAACCTTCATCACTGTACACATTCCTGAACTTTGTAGTGAAAATCTCTGGCTTGGGAACTTTGATTTCTATTGTTCAACAACACAGGCTTTTTCTTACACCTAGGTAAGTGCCTTTCTTTGATTTTACTCAATTGGTATTTCCTTTACCTCTGATCATACTGTCTTTGGCCAGGCTTGGAAGATTTTTGGGATTGCCTATAGCACAGCTGCTAGGTGTTGCATTGATTTATGCAGGAACCTCCAAAACCCTGACAATGTGTCCTCCAGAGATCAGCAACCCTGAGAATAGTCCTCGTCTTCTGTGGGTCAAACCTGTGATGGGGGAGAATAGTGGAGAAAACAGTTAAGTATCTGATAGTTAACTAAAATACTGTTATCTCCTTCAGTTCTGTACGATGAACTGAAGTTCCCAAGGGGATCAAAACCACACCAATTTTAAAGATGCTATAAAAATGATTGACTGTTAAGTAAATGAAAAAAAGGAAGGACATGACTGCTCCTAGGTATGGTGGAGGAGAAAGTTTATTGTAAATAAAAGGGAGAGCATAGTCAGAGACAGGGACTTCTGGGAGAGTGCAGAGTGGTCATGACCCTGAGCTACTGGAGGAGAGGAGAAAGGGGAAAGGAGGGGGGAGAAGGGAACTAGGTACAGCAGGCAAGAAGGAAATAATGAAATTTTGAGGTAAAGTGGCTAAAACTGGAACATATCATCCTGACTGAGGTGACCCAAACCACAAAAGAAAAAAGTCATATTCTTATTTTTGGTTCTAAACCCCAAATTTTTAGACACGAGCATACAACCTAGAGAAACATGTCTGCCTAAACTAAATCAGAACAATAACCATGTCAATAAACATGACAACATAGATGGAGAAAATCTCAGAGAGAAAAGGAGTTTCAAGCAATTAACGACTCCTGAGAAAGGAAGAATTAGTTTACTCCAGGGATGTGCCCCCTGATTGGTTATCCTATCAAAAGCAGTTATCCTTAGAATCATGTCCACGCAGGTAACACTGAAGGAACTCTGCAGGTTACATTTATATAAATGTTCATTTATATGCATACGTAACAACAATTGTTCAAGAAGAAGAGAGTGACTTAGAAAGACAACAGGGGAATATGAGAGGGGTAGGAAGGATGAAAGGGAAGAGGGGGAATTAGATAATTACATTGAAATTAAATTTAAAAGATGAGTTGTCTTTCAGTCTCCATTCCCTCTACCCATATGTAAATAAAATCTGGTTCTATAATGGAAGAGAGATGGGGAAGGCAGCCTGAAGTACAGAAGCGTCAGTTAACATTTTTCCAAGCTAAGTTTTTTTGCTTATGGCTTGTCTAGTCCGTGTATCTAATGACTTTCTGTAGAGTATACTATGGCTATAATTAAAATGTGTGTGTGTGTGTGTGTGTGTGTGTGTGTGTGTGTGTGTGACAGATGAGTAGACCTCTCCCATTTACCACACTATAAATAAATGAATTTTCCTTTACCAAATGTTTCCTCACTTCTTTTTATTTATTTATTTATTTATATAATTTTTAAAGACATTTCTTTCTCATTTTAAATACCAATCCCAGTTCTCACTCCCTTCCCTCCTCCTGTTCTCCCCATCTGCCCTCCACCATTTTCCCCATTCACTCCTCAATGTAAGACTTCCCATGGGGAGCCAACAAAGTCTGGCACATCACTTTGATGCATGCCCCTGTATCTAGGCAGAGAAAGGTATCCTTCCATAGAGAATGGGCTCCAAAAACAAGCTCATGAACTAGAGATAAAACCTGGTCCCACTGTCAGTGGCCCCACAGACTGCCCCAGTCAAACAACTGTTACCCACATTCAGAGGACCTAGTTTGCTCCTAAGTAGGTTCCCCTACTGTCTGGAGTCAGTGAGTTCCCACTAGCTTAGTGTAACATGAGGGCCTGCTTGTTGGGGTTTCTGTCCTGCCCAGTTCCCACAGCCGTTTAGCCCCAAAGAAAATCACACAGAGTTCTCCAGAAGATTATAAACTGATTGGCCCATTAGCTCAGGCTTCTTATTAGCTCTTATAACTTATATTAACCCATTATCCTTATCTATGTTAGCCACATGGCTCAGTACCTTTTCAGCAGGGCAGGTCACATCCTACTTCTTCGGTGGTCTGGGAAGAACTGGAAGGAATGGGCTTCCTCCTTCCCAGCATTCTCCTGTTCTCATCGCCCTGCCTCTACTTCCTGTCTGGTTGACCAACATATACTTCCTGCCTGGCAAATCAGCATTTATTTAAAACATGATTGACAAAATACAGACAATTATTCTGGACCACTTCCCCCTCTTTTTTTTTTTAAACAAAGGAAAATATCCATAGTCCATTTTTTGGGAATGTGGGCATAGTATTCCAGGCTACTTCCGGCTGGTTGGGGGTGCTGATAATCTTATGGGGACCTAAAGAAAATTTAGAGTTATGATCAAGTTCTGACTGGAGTATCCTGTGAGGCTTAATCATCTCAGGCAGCATCTTGAATCCATTCTGGATGTAGAACTCAGACATCCAGGCCATCTGTTCCAGCCAGAGATTTTTCAGCTGGTCTTCCTTGATCAAACCTGATTTTTCTTAACTCAGAATGAATCCACAGCCTCTCATTTCCTGTGGAAACAAAAGCAAAATCTCTTCTCCAAAGTAACATACCTTTTGACTTCAATTTTGAGGTCAAGGTATTTTCAAAATACCTGTCTTGGATTAATTTAGCAGCATTTATAAGCAAATATCTTTTATCAGCTGTTGCTCCTTCCTCAGCATTCAAACAATTCAAAGAGAGCATAATAACATACAGTATCCAGATTCTCTGTGTATTTTTCATCTTTACTTGGCTTTATTTTAACCTCTATTTCTTTTATTTCTATCTTTAACTTTTGGCTTTTTAAGACAGATCCACCTGTCTCTGCCTCCCCAGTGCTGGGATTAAAGGTGTGTACTACCACACCTTGAACTCACAGAGATCTGTCTGCCTCTGCCTCCCAAGCTTTGGGATTAAAGGTGTGTGCTACCACACCTTGAAGTCACAGAGATTAGTCTACCTCTGTAATGTTGGGATTAAAGGTGTGTACCACCACACCCAACTACTCTCTTTCTTTCTTTTTAATTTTAAGAACCTTTAACCTTTTTTAAGCCTGCATATATTTTTAACACACTGTAAACCATTTAGAGGTTTTCTTTGTCTTTAAATCTATCTTTACTGTATATCTCTCCTTTTCTGACCATATGAGTCTTTAATTTATCAAGCAATATGGGTAGGATTAAAAGCCGTGCCTTTGACGGCTGGATCCAGCCCATTTCTTAGCTTTCTGAGATTTCAGCCTCATGGCTAAGGTACCGCTGGAGCCATGTTTACTGTCACAACTCTACGGCGCTTCAAGGTCCCTGCCAGCAAGCAAGCTGCAATAGTGTGTCCGCAAACAACCCTCAAATGATCCAGTAATTGGACCGCCTGCCTGAAAGAGTCAGAGTTTACCCTGGCAGGACGGCCCAGAAAGCTGGCATTTTAAAACAGTACGACTTTTTTCTTGCTATGGCTGAAGAGCATGCAGTCAGCTTTTTACCAACACTGTTTAAGTGTTTCGTGGCAGGCAAGGTTTTATAGCTAAGGCTGAATCAGGAAACCTCTCTTAAATGAGAGTTCTTGCTTGCCTCTAGCAAAGCAGAGCAGACCCAAGAAATTGTTGCTACCAAGAAAACATGCTTTACTCTATTCTTTCCCAAGCTTTCTCAAGCTTTCTGTGGATGCAGTTATCCACCTGGGTGCCATTCTGTAACGTAAAGGCCTGGTTGGTTTCTGTCCTCCCACCAGTTCCCACAGCCGTTTAGCCCCAAAGAAAATCACACAGAGTTCTCCAGAAGATTATAAACTAATTGGCCCATTAGCTCAGGCTTCTTACTAGCTCATAACTTATATTAACCCATTATCCTTATCTATGTTAGCCACATGGCTCAGTACCTTTTTTAGCAGAGCAGATCACATCCTGCTTCTTTGGTGGTCTGGGCAGAACTGGGCTTCCTCCTTCCCAGCATTCTCCTGTTCTCATCACCCCACCTCTAATTCCTGTCTGGTTGACCAACCTATACTTTCTGCCTGGCCAATCAGCATTTATTTAAAACATGATTGAGAGAATACAGACAATTATCCCGGACCAGCTTAGCTCAGATGCTTCTGTGGGCTTTTCTATCATGGTCTTGACCCTTTTCCTCATATTATCACTCCTCCCTCTGTTCTACTGGACTCTGGGAGCTCGGCCCAGTGCTTAGTTGTGGATCTCTGTATCTGTTTCCATCAGTTGCGGGATGAAGGTTTTATGATGACATTAAAGGTTGTCATCAATCTGATTACAAGGAAAGCCAATTCAGGTACCTTCTCCACTATTACTTAGGGTATTAGCTGGGGTCATTCTTGTGAATTCCTGGGAATTTGTCTAGTGCTGGGTTTCTCACTAGCCCCATTATGGCTCCCTCAATCAAGATATCTCTTTCCTTGCTCTCCCTCTCTATTTTTTCCCACATCTCGACCACCCTGATGGTTTTTTTTTTCTAGTTCTATCCATTTGCTAGCAAATTTCAAGATGTTACTTTTTTTAAAAAAAAAAACTGCTGAGTAGGACTCCATTGTGCAAATGTACCACATTTTCTTTATCCATTCTTCAGGTGAGGGGCATACAGATTGTTTCCATGTTCTGGATATTTATGAATAAAGTGCTGCTATGAATACAGTTATGCAAATGTCCTTGTGGTATGAGTGAGTGAGCATCCTTTGGGTACGTGCCCAGGAATGGTATTGCTGGGTCTTGAGGTAGACTGATTCCTAATTTTCTGAGAAACCATCATACTGATTTCCGGTTGTACAAATTTGCACTCCCACCAGCCATTTCCCTTGCCTCTTAAACAGAAGCAGTATATTTATGGTCCTAAGTGAGGGAAAAAATCACTGAAAGGACAGTTTTTATGACAGTTCTTCAGTAAAACTCACTGCTGCTGACATAGGTGAAAATTACTTTCTCCAGATGTGTTTATTTGATTATTTCTTTTCCTTTGATAGTCCTCCCCCAAGTTAGCAAACTTCTCAATAGATGAACCAGGTTTCCTAAGTAGCGTACAATATGAGAATCAAAACAATTCTGTCACCTATCTGTCCTGTAACACTGGGCCTGACTGACTTGAATGGATTAGGAAATCTGCAAACTCTGTAGTTAGCCAAGACAAATATCCTTTAGCAAACTCCTTCATCACTGCGCTATGCTCCCAGCTCACCAGTTCACTGGATCAGATGTTTCAGGAAGTAGAAAGTGTCGCTGTTCAATCCACAGACCTGGAGGGTGGAGAGATCTGGCTGGGAATGGGCACCTTCTGTCCATGGACCTTATCTAAAAGAGCAAGCACACTTCTTACTGCTATTTCCTGCCTGTACACTACTAGAAGCCTCAGCTTTCTGGAAATATTTCTGAACGTATTGATGGCTGTCAAGAGCACAATCCCAGGCAATTTTTTTTTTTTGTAAAAGAATTGACTAGATTGAGAATCTTCCTTTGGTTTAGCAATATTATATTTTAAGTTTTTTATAATTCTTATTTTAAATTGCTGTGCATGCATTCTTGACAATATTATTTACTTTTAGTCAATTAGCTTTACAGAACTTTTGCTATGTATATTGCTCCATGATAAAGGATAATAAACATCTTGAGATAATTCTGTGGAGCCTAGCCTGATGGAGCAAGCCCATTATTTCAGCTACGACTCAGGAGACAATTGCAAATTCAAGGCCTGGCTGGGCGACAAAATAGATTAAAGGTGAGCCTGAGCAATAAGGGGAGACTTTATTTATTTAGAATTATAGAATAAATTATTCTAAATAAATAAAGTCTCACATGCTGGTTGGTGTATGTGAGAACCTGGGTTCAAGCACCAGTACCACAAAATAAAAAAAAAAAGGAAGGAAGAGATAGAGGGAAAGAGAGAAAGAGAATAATTAGGGTGACAGGCACATGAAAAGTATCATGCTGAGCTCAGCACAGCAGGTATTAGATGCCCTCCATTAAGGGTCTCCTGGGCTTGCAATTAATCTCTACAGCAATCTGTAGCTCAATGGATGAGAAGCTTCTAAGGGACGAAGGTCCTTCTTATGCAGTCAGCCTCTATTAGAGTGATTGACAAATGGTACCCTTTCCACTCGGTGTTTAATGAGTGTGAGCACACTAAAATACAAGCCAGAAGGTAGTATCTACAGCAGCCTCGACTGAGTATCATGAGTAAGAGGACAGGACAATTCATAAGCAGTGCTAAGATTGAACTCTGTATACTAAACCTAAAAAGAGAGAAAACGTCCTGTGTGGAGGATGCAGCTTCAACAAACACGTCAGCAAAGGCTCTGGGACAATGTGGCCTTCAGGGAGAGGAGAATTCTTTTTAAAAGTATGAAAAATAATGGTAAAAGCTGTGCTGTTGACACGGATCATCTGTCCTCTGTCCTGGAACAAAGCTATGTGGCAGCCAGTGTTACTGACCTTGCTTTGTAGATGAGCAGATAATCTGGAAAACGTTACTTTCTTTTTGCTCTGTGTCACAGGACTAGATTGCCTGGCATAGGTTGTAAGGAAGTCATCTGTACTCATGATCTAGGTTGGTAATCAACTGTCATGAGACTAAGCTGAGGCTTCCCAGCCTTGAATCGAGGACCATTTACCTAAAATCACTGAGGTACCTGGTATTCCATGGAACTAGGGGTTCTGTTGGACTAAGGCTAAGGTTGGAAATCAGGAAGTTTCATAGTTGTCTGTAGAAAAGCAATATTTCTTCTCTTTCATGGTATTGGTGGCTGGTCTGAGCCAACAGAAGAGATCATAGCTGACACATTAGAGAAGAAATAAGCCAGCCAAGTCAGAGACGAGCCCCTTGGGACTAGGTTGATCACAAGGACTTCCTCTGAATTTGAGCTAGTATAGTGAGAGGGGATGGAAAGATGACACAGCAATCAGACCATAAACTGCTTTTGCTGAGGACATAAGTTCAGGTCCCAGCACCCACAGCTCATGACCACCTATAACTCAAGTTCAAGAAGTTCTGACTTCTGGCCGCTCCATGTACCAACATGCACCTAACCCTCCCCCTTCTCTTTCACACACACATACACACACACACACACACACCACCACCACCACCACACCACGCCACATACATAAATAAAATAGTTTTTAAAACAAAAGGAAAACAGGATAAACTAAAGAAACTTAAAATGGAAAAGAAGTAAGTCTCATCTCTTGAATCTGGTTTAAGTCTCTCATCAACTAAAAGAAAAATTTCAACAACTGACTTAACAGGAGACAGTATTCTAAATTCTGCAACTATTTTAAATAAGTGCTATAATGGCCAGTTTACCACATTACAGGGCAAAATGTATATGACATTTGGACATAATCTTACTTTTTTTCCTCATCTGTAAACCTGTATTTTTCTGAAAAGCATACACACAGAAACAAAATTGAAAACCATATTAACAGTCAAAGCTATGAATTTTTCTCTTAGCACTGCACTCATTGTGTCCTATAAGTTTGGGTATGGTGTACATTTATTTTCATTAAATTCTAGAAAATCTTTAATTTCCTCCCTGTACCCTATATATGTTAAGGGTCCCTCTGACCTTTAGTTATCTGTTTTCATTATTTCTACATTCCTTTCTTATCTGTAAACATGCTTGAAAAACTTCATAAACCAATTTTAAATCTCACTATGAAAGAAGATTTTGGATAATACCTTTTCCAGTACACCCTTATTTCAACCTCTGATCTTGGCTATAGGTTTCTTCCTGTGAGCAGTACAGTTCCAGAAACCACAGACGCCATACCTATGCTATTCTTACAGTCTCTGGTGTGATTCTCTCCTAGGATGCTCTATTTCTTCTGGAATGCATATTATAATACTTTTCTTTGTTTCTTTAATTTTTGAGCTCATAGCATAATTGTGTCATCTTTCCCTTTTCCTCCCTCCAAATCCTCCCATATACCTGCTTTTTGTTCTCTTTCAAATTCATGGCCTCTTTTTTGTTAATTGTTGTTGCATGCATATAGGCATAGAGATTTGCACATATATTCCTAGATAGAACCTCCTCCATCTGTATAATGTTACTTGTGTGTTTTTCAAGGCTGACCATTTAGTATTGAATAACCAATCAGTGTACTCTTCTCTGGAGAAGACTATTTCTCCCACTTCAACATTCCTTAGTTGCCTGTAGTTCTTTGTGTAGGGTCAATGCCTATGGTATTTCCCCACCTACCTTTTCTTAAGTGCTTGTATATATGTATCTCATTGCCCAGTTTTGCAATTAAGCATGTATTCTTTTTTTAATACACCAACACTTTACTTAGTAAGCATCCTCTTAGTAAACCAAACTTGCCCCATATTTTGATTCACCCTGAAATTCTTTGCCATGGTATAAATCAAGATCTTGGCTTTACTATATAGGGTCTGCTTAGGCTTCCAACACTGGCAATGTCAAACTGTATCTCCTTTAACTAGTGTGATCTGCTGAATCCATCAGTAATTTAGGCACAGTGATCTTGTCACAAAGAACATTATTTGAATTGACCTTAGCCACCTTAGCATACATTTGCTACAGGGGAAGAGGCAGCTGAAGACAAGTGAACTGTGGTCACATGAACACCAGAATCATTACGTTGTTTAGAAAGGTTAAATATGCCAAGCAGATTCTGAGATAGGATAAAAAATTTCAAATGTAGGTGAATTTCGTTCATTATTGTACAAGTAATGTAAGCACAATTTTAGAAGGAGGAAATATATTGATCAACAAAATAAAAAAAGAAAGAAAGAAACTGCCCCCAGTTTGATTATTTCCTGCCATCTACTCTTCTTGGGTGTGCTTGCTTCTTTTTGTTCTAGAGCTTTCAAGTGTGCTGTTAAGATGCTAGTATTAGATAGCTCCAATTACTTCTTGTGGCATTTAGTGCTATGAATTTTTCTCTTAGCACTGCATTCAGTGTTGTGCATTCATTTTCAATGCATTCTAGCAAGTCTTTGACTTCCTTCTTTATTTCTTCCTTGATACAGTAGTCATTCCTTCAGTTTCCATGAAATTGTAGTCTTTCTGCTGTTTCTGTTGTTGTTGAAATCCAGCTTTAATCCATGGTGGTCAGCTAGGATAGAGAGACCTATTTCAGGTTTCTTGCATCTATTGAGACTAGCTTTAAGACTAAGTATGTGGTCAATTTTGGAGAAGGTTCCATGAGGTGCTGAGAAGAAGGAATTTTTGTCTGTGTATGTTTGG
The DNA here is from genome assembly GCA_004026605.1 of Ondatra zibethicus. Taxonomy (NCBI): domain Eukaryota; kingdom Metazoa; phylum Chordata; class Mammalia; order Rodentia; family Cricetidae; genus Ondatra; species Ondatra zibethicus. The sequence goes on along the minus strand of PVIU01020967.1, from coordinate 8,810 downwards.
ATGAAATGTTCTGTAGATATCTATTAGGTACATTTGGTTCATTATGTCTGTTAGTTCCATTATTTCTCTGTTTAGTTTTCTGTCTGAATGATGCCTATGGGTGAAAGGGAAAGAGCTCAAGGAGAGATGGATGGATCTCACCAGGAAGGGGAAATAGAACACAGGTGACCTGGGGGCACGTAGGGCTGTGACAGGAGAGACCAGGTAGGTGGGAGGAGAAATGGAGGCAGAGAGTAGTGAGTGAGATGACTAGAACTGGGGGAAATTTTTGACATGAGGCAGAAATCTAATGCAATGGAAATTCCCTGGAATCTATAAGAGTGACCCTAGGGAGGACTCCTAGCAATACGGTGTGCAGAGCCTGAACACCTTCTGTCAGCAAAAAGGCTTCTAGTGGAGGTACTGGGACACCAGCCCAGCCACAAAACCTTTGAGCTACAATGTTTTCTGCCTGCAAGATCTGCCGGGGTTTAAGTGGCACAGAGCTTATTATGGGAGTATCCAAGCAATGACTGATCCAATGTGAGACCAAAACCACAAGAGGGAGACCATGCTTGACACTGCCTGGAGGACCAGTAACCATAAACTGAATAGCCCAGAGACCTATGATAGAACCAAATATGACTGGGAAAAAAAAAGTCAATGAAATGATTCCTAATAATGTTGTGCTATACTATAATTGGGCCTAGCATAATTGTCATCAGAGAAGCTTCATCAAATTACTGATAGAAGCAGATGCAGAAACCCACAGTCAAATATCAGACAGAGCTCTGAGAATCCAGCAGAAGAAGCAGCCAGGAGGATTGTAGGAGCCACAGGTATCAAGGAAACCACTAGAACACAGTCCACAAAATCAACTAACCAGAACTCAGAGGGATTCACAGAGACTGAAGCAACAGTCAGGGAGCCTGTATGGGTCTGACCTAGGTCCTCTGCATGTATGCTTTGGTTGTACAGTTTGGTGTTCTTGTGGGACTCCTAAGAGTGGAGCAGGGACTGTCTTTGACTCTTTTATCTGCTTTGAGACCCCTTTCCTCCTGCTGGGCTGCCTTGATATGAAAGTGTGTGCCTCGTTTTATTGTAACCTGTTATGCTGTATTCAGTTGATATCCCTGGGAAATCTGCTCTTTTCTAAAGGGAAAAGGAGGAGTGGATTTGGGAGAAAGGGTAGGTTTGGGAGAGGAAATGGGAGAAGAGATGGGCAGAAAAACTGTGGTTGGGATGTAATATATGATAAAAGAATACTTTTTTAAAAAATGTGAAAAAATAATAGAAAAAAGAAATTTTTGTGATGTAATGAAGAAATATGGACAATAAGTTATAATAGGCATATAGTATTAGAACTGAATTAAGAAAAATAAGTCAGGTGTGAACGGAAGAATGTGAGGTGAGAATGTAGCTCTAGATAAGACAGTTTCCATTAAGGACTTGAAACCTAAGCTGAGCCCTGAGCTGCATTAAAGAGAGTGACAATGAATTACAAAAGGGGAATCTAGCAAGAATGTAAGTTCAGAGACCTAACACAGGCATGAGATGGGATCATAGAGAACTGCAAGGCCAGAGGCGCTAAAGCAAAATGATACAGACCCACTCATCTACTACCCAAAGCTGGTCCTCAGAGTTCAAAATCAAGAACTGACATATACGCACATATACACTGAAGTTTTGAGAGTAAGTTCAATTCAAGCTCAGAGTAGAAGGTGAAGGGGGAAAAAAAAAGCACCATTTAGAGAAGAACAGATCCTCTATTCCTCACAATAGAGAAGATGCAGAGTACAAAATCAAGCTCTCTTGAGGAATCAAAGCTCAGGAGACTGAGGACACATTGCTCTGTATCTGGCACATGAGAGACTTTCCGACACAAAGCCATCTTCAAGACCTCAGTCAGTTCAGCCCTAAATTGTAACTCTAAAAGTCATATAACTTAAAATGTGGGGTAGAAATAAAGCAGCATGTGCAAAGGGCAGCTAGTCACAGAACAGGAAAGAACCAATCCACAAAGGGAAACTCTTCACTATAGCTACTTGGGATTTTTAACTTAAACTTATTGAACATTTTAAAAACAGCTGTAAAATTGACTTCTGCATAAAACTGCAGATACACAGTACAATGCATCTACGATGTTAAAGCATGCATTAGACATGAATACACAGACCATGAAATAAGCCGCCATTCTTCAGCAATTAAGCAAGAAAAAAAATGTCTTAGGAACAGCATGGATGAGTTGCTAAGGATGGGCTGTTGAAACACCATTAAAAGAGAGAAAGGCAGAGTACAAATTGCTGCGTGTTGGGTTACACACACCAAACTGAACCTTCGGCAGAAGGAATCAGAGTATTTTGTTATACAGCCTTAAAATATATTATAAAAATGTGCCATGCAAAGGGGCACAAACACCAACATTCAAAACAGCTTTTCAACCTGGCAATAAAACACCACAGCATGTCTGTCTGATGTCCACCCTTGAATACATCTGTAGAAACTTTGAAATGAAAAAAAGAAAAGAAAAAAAGGCCAATTCTTTTCTCCCCACTCTATTTAAAACCAAACAGAAAACAAACACCAATTCTACTCTACTTCAGCATCTTCAAAGTCTATGATTTGTATAGAGAAGGAGTAAGAACCATACTGTTTGCAGAGGTCTAAACACAAGTGAGCAAGGACAGTAAGAGCAAACTCTCACACCACTTTCTGAGGGTACTCAGAAGCCACTTCGTAATCACTGACACTAAAGAAGTTGCAGAATTCACCTCTAGCTACTTGAGGAAGTTGTGATGATAATTCAGCAATAAAGCAAGGCCTTTTTTTTTTTAAATTCAAGAGATGTAGAGTCCAGTATTGCTCTTATTCCTACAAACAGTCTTAGTAAATATGGCACTCAGTGCACCTGGGATATGGGTGCTTGAGGATGAGGTTAGGATGCCAGGACATTGTGGTCTCTCAAACTTACAGAGTATGGGAGTGCCTAATCTTACACTGAAGCACCCTTTTGGTCTTGCCACAACTTCGTTAACAGCATTCTCTCATTATCTGTGTTTCTTCCAGATTTCTTACAATTTGCATAAGCCTCTGGAAAGGAGGTCACATTCCTCTGAGCAGAGAGATAGGTGATTGAGATTATCAACAAGTCTTGGGTTCAACTTTTCAGGAATCTTTTACTTCAACTCTGTTGATGAATGTTTTTTTCAACAGTTGTACTGAGGCCGAGGTGCCTCCTTGGTACTTCGACCACATTCATTACCAGGTGCTTTCTCCTTGTTTGTTTTTGCTTTTGTGTCTCCACTTTTTTCTGTTGCAGACCAGATGTCTTTTTTCCTAGAGCAGCCCATACGATCTTGCCCTCTGCATGTTGCTCCTGATGGGCCTGTTTCTACACCCATTGGTCCACTCTGCTCTCTGGAATTATGTCAGTGATTACTCCAACCGCTGTAATATATAAATCTTTTCACTTACCTGTTCTTTGTGACAAGTATTACGTTGCTTACCAAAGAAATCCCTGAAAGGAGAGCACTTTCAGGCCTTGTTTGGACTTCATTTATAATTGATTCACCACCACCTCCCTCTCCCATCCCTGATTCTATCTACTTGTTTTTAAACAAATATTGAACTTTAGAATAGCTCTAAGATTACAGAAAAGTTGGGAAAGCAATACAGAATTTGCGCAAACCATAACCAGGTTCTCCTGGTGTCCATATCTTCCATTAGCGTACTCATTTATCATAGCTGATACACCAACCAGCATACACATCCTTCCTTGAAGTCTGTGATTCATTTGTATTTCCTTTATCTGGGCCAGAATCTCCTCCAGAGCACCATGGCTTCTGGACACTGTTCCTTAGACTCCTTTTGGCTGTGACACATTAGTATACTTCCAACGTCTGTGAGAATCTTGATGTTTTTCAAGATTACCGGCCATGAATGTTGTAGACTTTTCATCAGCTGGATTCCTTCTGACTTTTTTCATTTTTTAGAGTGGACAACTGATTGAGAGGGAGGCTTCCCATTTCCAATGAAGCTGTGAGTTTAGAGAAAACCAACAGGAATAAAGCACCAATTTCCCCATGTATCAACCTAGTCAACACATCCCATGCTGATGCTGTGGCTCTATGGCCAGCTATTGTTTGTCAGGTCTCTCACTGCAGAGTTATGTTCTTACTCCACCATGCACACACTAGACTCACCTGAAGGAATCATTGTGCACAGCTCATACTGAGGGTTGGGAAATGATTCTCCCACTCCTCATTCAGAGGAAAGAACCAGGTATTTGTGCAATCTTTTATTTTAACCAATGGGGCCTCACAGATATTTATTTTCACACTTTAAATTATGATCAAATATTATTTTTATTTTACTGCCCACTTTTCCAATATTATTCATTAAGAACTCTTTAATTTGGCTTCTAAATATATTGTTTCTTTGATAAATGCTCATAATGGTGGAGAATTAAGCACTTGCTTAATTTCTGACAATACCATGTTCTCCAACCTTAATATATCAAGAATTCCTACACCATTATTGATGAATGGGATCAGAAGACACTTCTAGCCATGAGTGGTGGCACATAGATCAAGAGTCAATCAGAAGTACAACAAGTTTAAGGCCTACAAAGTATGTTTCAGACCACCCATAGCAAAATCTTTTTTTAAAATATTTTTATTGAGCTCTACATTTTCCTCTGCTCCCCTCCCATTCTCTACCCTCCCAACTCCAACCCTCTCCCAAGGTCCCCATGTTCCCAATTTACTCAGGAGATCTTGTTTTTTTCTCCTGACTCAAAAGCAAAGCAAAACAAAACAAAACAGAACCCAAGCTCTATATGCTAAGTTTTCTTACTGGTGCAGTGGAATCATTGTGTCTAGGTATATAAGAACATTGTGTTTAGGTATGTAAGAACTTACTTATGCATGTATAGAAATAGCCATATGTATATGTACATATATATTAAACTGAACATGATCTAGTACTGATGTCTAATTAATTAGTTACCTTCTGTCTTCCTCCCTTTGCTTCTTGATAAAGCATTTCACTCACCAACTAGAAATCATATTCCTGCTTTCCACTAGAAGTCTACTTTATTGTCCCAATTCAGTATCTGTATGTTATGGTATCAGAATTATACCCTGAAAAATACATAAAAATGATTTTATCAATTAGGGTGCAGTGACTATGCATGTCCTTTTTCTTTAACCTTAGAGATTCCATTCATATCCAGGGGACCCGAGCTCAAATCTTTTCTTCTGGTCTATTCAGTGAGGTTGTTTCATGTATTATAATTTAGATCATTTTGTTACATAATTCATTCTGTCCTAGGATCTCCCCAACTTCTAAATGAATTTTTACATTTGCATATATCAAGATTTATTCTTTTTACTGTAAGTTTCTAGTGGTTTTTAATGTTTATGTAATTTTGTGCATCTGCCATTATAAAACTGAAAATCCTACTGTTCTAAAGAATTTCCTGATTTATCTCTTAGACACTTTCCTCCACTCTCTCCAGTCCTAGAAACCACTGATATTTTTAACATTGTTATGGTACTGGCTTTTCCAAAACATGCAGTTGGAGTTATGCAATATGTAGTCTTTTACTAGCTTTTCCACCTAGGAATATACATTTTTATACTCACCCATGCCTTCCTATGGCTTCGTCACTCTCTTCTTATCAATGAATAATATTCTCCACAGAGATTATCTATTGATTATTTATCCATTCACATGATAAAAGATAATTTGTTTGCTTATAGATTTCTGTGATGTAATAATCACAATGCTGTTGCAAACTGTTTTGTTAATAATGACTTTTATTGGGATATTGTATTGAAATAATATAGGTAAGAAAAGTACCTAGGGGCAATGTATCTGGATCACTGAATAAGATTATCCTTAACTCCAAAAGCAACTACTGATCTGTGAATGAAGTAGCTGTGTCATTTGGATTTCCTGCAGCAATGGATGAGAATTCTTGTTCTTCAACATTCTTGTCAGTAATTAGTGTCAGATCATTGAAGTTTCATCTTTATAAAGCAATTCACATTAGGCGTAGAGTGATACTTCAGCTCTGTTTTAATTTGAAATTCCCAAGTTACAAATTATGTAGAGAATGCCATGTGCTAACTTGCCATTCTCTGTGACAAAGTGTCTCCTTGGATGATTTGCCCGTTTAAATACATTTTGTTCTTTATGAGTTTTCTCAGTTCCTTACAGCCTTTGCATAAATTCATTAACAGATACAGTTTTGCAGAAGTTTTTCCCTCTCTGTGATTTATGTTTGCATCTATCACTGATATTCGTCACAGAGCACAAGTTTCAGTTTATTGATAAATTTCAGAGTATCAATATTTTCATGGATTATGCTAATGAAGGTTTTTTAAAAGTCAACAAAAAAATTAATAGTCATATACATTCTCTTCTTGATCTATAAATTGTTGAGTGACTGTCATAAAGTTTCTAACACAAATAAATTTGTCCCCTGCTTCTCGGTCTATCGTGTGCTTTGACACTTTACTCTCCAGTATGTACAAATAGAGGGTTTTTGTGTTTGAAGACAAGGGATCCGTTTTCCTTATGCAACATTTATCTTCATACTTTTACAACTTTCTCTAGGTTACTGCTATCATGGCATATCTTTCATCTTCTGTTTAACTTTGAAAATTTGAATCTTTTCTAAATATTATTGTTACTGTTTTTACATAAATCTATCATTTAGGTCCTAAAGTATCATTATTTGTATATGTTTAAGAACAAAAATTTTTGTTTGTTTATTTATACTGAATAACTACTTCAGATGAACTAGATGAAGGAGAGGAGCTATGGTCATACATAGCATAAATCTCGTCATTAGAAGTAAATATAGGTCATGTGTTATTATTCAACTTAATCTAACATTAATGTTAAATTGAATTGATATTTGCCATATGTCAATACAGTTAACACTTATAGGTTTCATTAAAAAATTCTAGTTTAAATGTGTAATTATTGATCCTTTTAAATAAAAATCATGTAGAAAATCTTTTAATAATGCTAAAAGTCATTGAAATACAACTTAAAGGGTTCAACTACAATAGCAAATGAATCATAATATCAATAAAATTGTTAAGGAATTAAGGAACACTCCCTATATTTTATTTCTTTTTTCTTCTTTTTATATCAGCATATATTAATTTTTAAAAATACCTGATTTCATTGTGCAAATTTCATACACTAATGATAGCTGATCTTGGTTTTCAACTTGACACATAGGGGAAGAGGTAACCTCAGTTGAGGAATTGCCTCCATCAGCCATCAGATCAGTCCTTGGTTATGTCTATGGCCATGTTTTTTGATTATCAGTTGACATTGGAGGGGGTCCAGCCCAAGGTAAACTATACCATCCCTAGCCTGGTGCACCTAGTTGTTTAAGAAGGGAGCTGAGCCAAGCAAGACAGTAATCAGTGTAACTCACGTCCTCTGGTTCTAGTACCTCCCCTTGAGCTTGCTATAGTGCCATGCATCCACTAACCACATAATGGCTTATGATCTGAAAGCCAAATAGACTCTTACCACTCTACATTGCTTCTGGTCATTGTTTTATCACAACAGAAAACTCCTTATATCATGTCTTCATCGAAACCAGTACCCATGTTTATTCTGTCTTATTCTCTAGTCTCCACATCTGTCACAAATAGTATCCCTTGTACTTTTGCATCTTTTATTTTTTCAGCCTAGACATATGAGAGAATACATGATATTTTTCTTTCTGTATCTGGTTGATTTTTCTTACCATGATGATCTCTAGTAACATCTGTTTTTCTACAAGTGACAGTTTTGCTTTTCCTTATACTTGAATAATACTCCAATGTGTGTGCATAAACATAAATGCATATATGTAATACTCTTCCTCATTTAGAAATAAATTCTTCTAAAACTTTCTTGTGTATTACTCAGCCAGAGCTTGGAAGATATAGTTCACACTGCTGAAAACCCAAACTGGAGGCTGAACTCAAATGAAAAAGATGATGTTGATCCTGAGCAAACCTCAGGTGTGTAGTAGACAAAGAGAGTCTTAAATCAATAGATTCCAACTTGCGCAATTCCAGGCAAGCAATCTGACAATGGAACGAAGAATGAGAGGGACTGCACAATATCTCAGAGCTGGACAATAGTTGAACACGGCCAAGCGGAATCAATCACAAAAGGACAACAGCCCAACAATCTGGGGATGTGACTACAGAAAAGTTTGGGGATCTCCTAAGTTAGAGAATCGCTCCCTTGTCCCCATACATGCCTGCTAGTAGCCCCACAAGGAATAAGATCCTTCAGAACTCTGGGAACAATGGGAACATACCATCAAGTGTGGTGTGGCTTCTGGGTCAGAGCAAATGACTCAGAGACAATGGAGATAACAATAGCGGTATGGTAAAGGAATCTGAAACTGAGAAATTCTCAATGAACCCTGACTCTGGTCATAGCAGGAAGGAGCTATAGGGATCACAGAACATTTGTGACAAAACTTGTAGTGTCCTGACCGAAAGAACTAAAGGAAATACAGAGGCTGGACTCTTTTTCATTGGGGAGCATTCAGCATTGACTAAGAACATAATGCCTTCTGTTTCATTGTAGCACTCATTTGTGCTTATATTCAGGCAGCAGAGGAGAGGGTGCCAGAACTAGCCTTGTACCATAGTCACATTGATGATTACCTTGATTACCATTATAGAAATTTCATCCGATGGATGGAGATAGAGACAGAGACCCACATTCACATCAGAGCAATGGATTGAGCCCCCAAGGTGCAGGTGAAGAGCAGAAGGTGGGAGAAGATGAGTTAGGAAGTT
>PVIU01020966.1:0-32707 GCA_004026605.1 Ondatra zibethicus | reverse complement strand
ACACACACACACACACACACACACACACACACACACACACACACACACACACACACACACACACACACACACACACACACACACACACACACACACACACACACACACACACACACACACACACACACACACACACACACACACACACACACACACACACACACACACACACACACACACACACACACACACACACATAAAATCTCCCACCATCACATCAAAGACGAATGATATGATAATATCTAACCTGGACCCAACTTTCCAGCAAAGACAAACTGTCTTCTCACATCTCCTTTTCTTTCTGGAAACTCAGGGAAGTCTCTGTTCTCCTTGTTTAAAACAATACCTTTTATTTATTGTTTGAAAATTTTATGCATGTATACATGTATTTTAATCATAGCTATCTCCATTCCCCTCCTCCAACCTCTACTGCCCACCCTCCCCTAACTTCACATCTATTTTTATTTTTTAAACCTACTGAGCTCAGCGCTGTCCTTGTGAATGGGCTTGGAGATCTTCTTTGGATATTAAGCAACTTAGCAGGGTCACACAGCTGGAGATACATGACTCTCCCTCCCCCAGTAGCTATCAACAGCCAATAGCTCCTGAGTAGGCGTGGGGCCTCACGAGCCCCTCCCCATCCATGCTGGCACGTTAATTAGCTTGATCAGCTCCTGTGCTGGGGGTGGGGCCTCAAGGGGCCCCTCCCCCAGCCATGCTGTGATGTGAATTAGCTTGACCCGGAGCAGTCCCTGTGCTGGGAACCGCAGATGCTGAGTTCGTGACTGTGACGGCCCTGGCATGTCCAGAAGGCACTAGTTCTCCCTGCTTCCGGCTCAACAAACTTTCCCCCACGTTAATCTCTGAGCCTTGGGGGCAGCAGGCGTGATACTGAGGTCCCATTTAGGCCTCTGCACTCCCCACACATTTATTCTTAGGGCTTTTATTTTAATAAATGAAACAGAAGCTGCTTCCAGTCTTGGGTCTTAAAATCAAAGTAACCCTCCAGCCCTTACTTCCACAGTTCAGAGTGGTACATGGACCCAAGGTCTTTTACATAAGATTGGGGGTGGGGGAATGACGCCGCAGATGCTCACCAAGCTATGGGGTAACATTTACTATGGTTGAATTTGTAGCTTGGTTTGGTGGGATAACAAACACTACTTTCTCTGTTTAGTGCAGGATCTTCTAGGTGAGGTGCAGGATCTTCTCCACTTCCTTTACGCTGCAATAGACGGTTTGGTTCTGCTACTCACACCGTGGCAGAAAAGATAAAAGATGAAACAGCCTGATGAAGGAGAAAAAAAAATCTGCAAATCATCAAGCTATAAAGAAAGGTTCAAACACTGAAGCTATTTTGTGGCCAAGCAGAGAATGTTTCTGGAGCGTTGCAGCTGTGCTTAAGTAGCTGACGTTTGGGAGCGAAATTCATGTGGTTTCAGGTGTGGATGTGAAGAACGTGGATTGAATGGACAGGTAGTGTTTCCTATGGGGAGGAAATGTCTTTGTCTCTGTGACTATGACACAAAGGTAGCACAATCGAAGCAGCGACTGATCAATGACATGCCCAGTTTGTCTTTGCTTTGCTGCCGCTTCTCCTTTTCTGTGTGGGTGAGCTTATACCACTGTAAAAGGGCTTGTTCTGAGAAGGTTTCCTCTGCTATTGCACTGGAGAGAACACTTTCCCTGTCATTGGATGCACCTAACATTATCTTGAGAGATGCAGGGCCCTTGAAAACACTCATATTACATAAAAGGATGCAGCCGGAGGCTCTAAGTCTCCTGCGGGATCAAAGACCATATGCTATTCCAATTTTTTTAACCTTTGCTTTTTCGGCTCATAGTGTGTGCAAATCAAAGCACACTGGGAATGCAGGGTTGTTCTTGGATAGTTGGGTTTGCGGTCCCCCTCCTGTATGCTAATTCAACCACAGACAGCAGTGAGCTGATAATGGAGCTACACTCGGAGTTCGGGCCTCTTAGGAAATAGAGGATGAGCCACTAAATAGGTGGCTCCAATTACTAGAGCTGTGGCTGCCAGGGGGAAGTAATCAAGCCACTAAGGAAACAATGCCAGGTAGCCTGGTCAGTCCTGCGTCTTCTGGATCCTTGCCAGCTAACACAGGCCCCACTAGGCCAGCTCTGTGAAGATTAATTGAAAAGAATTTCCCCAAAGCACAGCATGCTTAGAAGATAGACCTGTCTTTTCAAAGCATTAAAGCAAAATTTTTAAAAGAAAAAGGAAAAAAATCTCCAGACATTCAGAGAAGGCTGCTAGATGGCAATGGCGCACATTGGAGAGAACGGCTTCTGAGACACGAGCGGGTTCACGGCGCCCTGATGCAGGCCTTCGGGCCCCTCATAGCCGCTTCTTGTGCCTCGGCATTTCCTGCCCCCATGCCCTCTGGAGTAGCAGACTGCACAGCCTTGCACTTCCTTCGCTTGTGCAGTGACAGAAGAAACAGTTTCTCCCAGCACGAGCTCTTTTACAAACTGTGCAAGCTCATCCAGGTCTAAGGGAAAGGACCTGTCAAAGAGAAGAGGAACTGGACCACGTCTTTGGTTTGTTGCTGGTTTAATTTATTTCCATTAATACAATTCTCTTCAGAGCCTCTGACCACAGGGGCGTTTCCCCGAAATCCTTTTTAATTAGGGCAGGTTCTAATAACCAAAGAATGCTAGGGGTCATGAAGCTCTGAGCTATTTCTGGAGCTGTGTCTTCCTATTCCCCTTGAAGAATAAGGACTCTGTTATTAGCAAGCCAGGACTCTGCCATCCTCATGCGCTAGATAAGTATCTTGCTATTTTGATTGCTATGACATGAAGACTGTGTGACCTGTGAGTAAGAGCCTGGTCATCTCTGAGTCAGAGAGCTGCTGGCTGGTTCTTGGCTCTTACTAAACATTGTGCCCCTGCAGAAGTAACAGAAAGTACTCTTGTCACTTGGTGACATCGCCTTGAAACCCTAAGCATCCCCTGGTCCCAAGATGACTGAAAGACAATTTTTCATTCCTGTTGAATTTTCCTTCCACGGAACCAAGCATTTAGAAAAATACCTTTGTAAAATTTGATTGATAAACACAAGCACTTTGGTTCTAAAATAAAAGGGCTTAGGATCACTTTGGACAATTTTAAAAAGCAGAAAATGAAGATTGAAAAGAGAAAATAAAGAAAAGGAAGTAAGTCTATAGGGAGAGGTGTGAGTTTTTGGAAAGAGTCAGTAAATGTAAAATAAACTTGGCTTGAGCTGTCTATGTGTTCTTTAAGGACAGAAGACAACATGAACTTTGAACTCCAGAGGCAACCTGGGTCAGCACACTTCAGACAATACTTGCACATCTGAGTTTAAGGATGCTTTTTCAGAATGGCCAATTATGGAAGCAGCCCATAGCTCTATAAACTGATGCAGAGATATAAAGCATGACTGGTACATGCAATGGTGCTTTATTTAGTCATAAAGAAAGACAAAATTATGTCATTTGAAGAATACTGGAACTTGAGTGTTTCTCATTTGCCTTGCTTTCTTCTCAGAGAGGTGGACGCCAAGGGAAACCCAGCCTAGAGCCCAGTCCCAAGGACACAATGACTATGGCTTCCAAAGGACAGTATTGTCCCAGACAGAAACTGCCAGCCTTCTAAGCATTGTAACATCCTTATCTCATTTTGTAGTTGGTGACATCTAGATATTTTACTTTTTTTTTTCAAATAGAACTCCAGGGCACACTGGCAAAGTTCCCTGATGGGCTTTGCATTAGGCACTCTGGGGGCATTTGCTGTTTTCTCCTCACTCAGCATAGTCCGTCTTCCCCCAGGTCAGCTCTCAGACCTTGGGCAGCCTTCTGAGGTGGCCTGTGGCATGACAGTCACAAGCTGCTAACTTTATGATGAAGGAAACACATCACTTGCAGAATATGTACGAGCTCTGTGATTATAGGGCAGTTACAGTGTCAGTTAACATTGTAGACAGCACCACAGGCTCATAATTTAGTATTTTGAAAAGATAGAAAAGTATAAAAAGGGAAATAAAAATCACCCTTGATTTCATTATTTTATGGGTCTACTAGAGACCAAATCCTGCTCCTAGCCTGTTTTTCTCAGGCCTCCAGTTAAGAATGGCTTCTAAACTTCTAAGAGCTTTAATTACAGTTTCATGTTTCACACACACACACACACACACACACACACACACACACACACACACACACACACACGCATGTGGGCCAGGAGTAAGTTGCAGAAACCACATATGGCTCATAAATCCTAAAATATTTGCTCTCTTTTTTGTTTGTTTGTCATTTTTTAAAATAAAGGTGTTGACCCCAATCCAAAAGTAACCATTGGTACGTTTCCTTCCTTCCTTCCTTCCTTCCTTCCTTCCTTCCTTCCTTCCTTCCTTCCCTCCCTTTTTTAGGGCTTCTGAAAATTTACTGGGGACTCTGTGACATAACTTCGTACTCTTTTTTTTGCATTTTTCCTCTACTCTGATATCACATCATGAGTATTTCCTCATGTTATTCTTTTTAAAGAAAGCACATTTTAATTATGCAAGCCAAATATAAATAATTACCTGTATAGAATTAAGACTCTTAATAGTTAATCTTAATTTACACAGAACTCAGACTTTTCAAAGGATGAATACCTAGTCATCTTGAAAAATATTTTAATTGTTTGGAAATAAACACAAAATTTTCCATTATCCACATTAAGTGTATGTGTGCTGTGTAATCTTTACCAGCACACAGTTCTAAGACTTCATCTTCTTAAAACACAAATTCTTACACCACAAAAATACTTCCATTCTCCCCTCCCCATTAAAAATATTATTTTTATGGTTAAATAGTGCTTGTTGGCTTTTATTTAAGTCCTCTGGCTCTTCATTTGGAATTTCTCTGTCAGTGCTGGACATAGATGATATTTTTTGGTGAACTCTTATTTAAAGTACATAGGGAAAGTAATTAAATTGAGATAAAAGAATTGTCACCAGTGCTTGTGACAGAAAGATTAAAATTTTGCTGTTTTTGCTAAAAGAATAGTTTTCATAAGTCAATTAAACGTCACTCTTGGGTTTAATAGTAAGTTTTGGAATTGTAGGTAAAATTCTCGCCCCATAACTTAGCATTCAAGATTAATTACGTTGAGTCTTAGTGCTCTTGTTTATCAGCAAACCATGTGATATGACGTCATTGCAGTGATGTTATGCTCAGCGGAAATGCAGTATGTGAAAATCATTTCAAATAGCTACCATATGAAAATATTGGTTATTATTATGCTGTCAAAGCTTGCTATCAATGTTATCAGAAATGGAAGTATTTGGGTGGCTCTTTCTTGAGTGGTAAGATAATTCGTTATCATGAAATACAGAGCAAAGGACAATTTCAGAAATGGCTTCTCAGCAACTACAGTTTCCCCCTGGAAATTTCCTTATTGTCCTGGGATATTGCATGATTCAGAAGCTGAGCTCTTCTGCATGGCATTTAATTAAAATGTAGCCTGGGCATGCTATGTGAAGAATTTCAAGGAGTCCTGCTTCATAAGATGTGCCCAGATGTCGGCATGATGTCTCTTTTTCTCCACTGGAACATATTAAATGGCCCATTGGTTGGGATTTTGTGACTTTATGTATATGCTTTAGTATTCTTATTCTTATTTTGGAAAGTTTTTTATTAAAATAAAGTTAATTATTGCCCATCCTATTTTCACATATTTCCTATTTGAAATAAGAATATAAAGCAGTTTTAAAGTCAGTGAGATGACTCTGGGGGTAAAAACGCTTGTAGCTAAGACTGAGAACCACCTGGTAGAGGCCAAAACTGACTCCTGCCAGTTGTCTTATGGTCTCTGTGGGCAGCAGAAACACACACATCCACACTCACACACACTCAACACACACACACACTCAATACACACACATACCCAACACACACACTGTAGTTTTAAAAAACTTATTATACTTTCTATCTTTATTAATTTTAGTTCTCTAGTAATATAAATTCAGGTAAAATAGTCTAAAGCAATTTTTTCTTTTACAAGCAGCACTCTTTTTCAATACTCTTTCAAATCCCCATCTGTGTAGGTAAACAGACAGATCAAGCTTTCTTTTGTGAAGCGCCATGGATTTGCTAGTCTATCAATTACCTACATCATTCATCCTTGTTAACAAAGCACACTGGATACTCAGTTTACTCAACTGTTCTCTAGGTTGTTATTTCTGCTTAGCTATGTAGGAATTCAAACGCAAGCATCAGATGGAGCCAGTGCCAATATGAACCACTGCGACCCTCCAGTCAGAGGAATGAAACTTAATTTATCTACAAGATTGTCAGAATCTACCTAGAAAAACATTCAAAACTGCAAATGTGTGATAGAAGAAGAATTTTTATGTATGGGACCAGAGCAAGTGAGAGACTGATGCTTCCACTGTGGGTGGCGCGCTAGAGGGGACCTGCTTTCACCAGGCAATCTGAAGGAGGGCTTGCTTTTCCTGGACAACCTCTGTTTCTCTCCATCTGTTCTCTGCATGCCTCTTGCCCTAGTGTAAAGATTCTATGTCACCATCCCGGAGAGAGAAACAAGTATCTCATGCTGGGTGGTAGTTTGGAAAGGCTGACCCCATTGGCTCATAGATTAGAATGCTTGCTCAACTGGGAGCAAACACTCTGAGGAGGCGTGGCCTTGCTTGAGTAGGTGTGGCCTTGTTGGAGGAAGTTTGTCACTGTGGGGCTGGCTTCGAGGTTTCAGAAGCTTAAGCCAGGCCAAGTATGTCTCAATCTCTTCCTGCTGCCTGCCAATCCAGATGTAGGAGTCTCAGCTCCCTCTCCAGCACCATGTCTACCTGCATGGTGCCACGCTTCCCACCATGATGATAATGGACTGAACTGAACTGTGAGCTACCCCAATGAAATGTTTTCCTTTATAAGAGCTGCTGTGGTCACAGGGTCTCCTCACAGCATTAGAACATTGACGAAGACAAGCTATGTCACAGTTTGCGGCATCCGTGTTTGACTAGTGCCTGTCCTGCTGAAGCCAGAGTCTCTCAGATTTCAGGCTACTCTTGGGGGACATAGACCAGGGAGATTCACAGCGAGTGCACAAATAGAACTTGGATCCCAGAGATGCGCCCTGGTTTCTCTCCGTGAAGACAGGAGAGTCTGGCAGCTGGCTAACTCACCGTCACTTCTGGAGCTCTTTCCTCCCATCACGTGCAAACGTGACCGGCTTGGATCAAGACCAAGCTGACTGCTGGAGACATGCTATGTACA
This sequence comes from Ondatra zibethicus, assembly GCA_004026605.1. Classification (NCBI taxonomy): domain Eukaryota; kingdom Metazoa; phylum Chordata; class Mammalia; order Rodentia; family Cricetidae; genus Ondatra; species Ondatra zibethicus. Next base: position 25,448 of record PVIU01020966.1, on the reverse strand, counting down.
GGCTACCTGAGAGTGTGTCTGACTGACCTTTTTAGGTCTGGATGGCTGGGTGGGTTAACTCCCACCTTAGCTGTGAAGGGAAGCAGGTCAGATAGGAAGGCATTTCTTCTCTGAGTGACAGAGTGCTGAGTGGTGGTCAGACAGTTGATCATGGCCAGGAAGCATTGAGCAGCAGGCTCTTCTCCTCTGGACCACATTAACTGCTGTGGATAGAAACTGGCAGGAGCTCTGTAAGCATGAGAGAGAGTTCAGCAACAACTTTAAAACTATCACGTAAACTTTGTTGAAAAGTTTTTCCACCCTCCTCTTCCTTTCCCTCCCCTCCTACTCATCCCCTTTCTCTTTCTTCTTTCCTCCCTCCCTCCCTTCCTCCTTCCATCCTTCCCTCCCTCTTTCCTTCCTTCTTTCCTTCTTCCTTTTATTCTTCTTTCACTCCTCCCTCCATCCTTCCTCCCTCCTTCCATCCTTCCTTTCTGTCATCCCTTTTCTCTTGGATTGTCTCTTATGATGTTGCTGTGTAGCCAAGACTGGCTTAGAACCTGGTAAATCATGATCCTTCTTCCTCAGTCTCCTAAACATTAAGCTAACTGGTATGTACCACCACACCCAACCTCCTGAAAGTTTTATTTGTTTAAACTCAGTTTATTTACTGTTAAATTTCATGATCAGACTCCCAAAGTATGGATGTATATCCACTTAGAAGAAAGGCAAGATTATTATTTGAAAAAAGTAATAACTTCATATATATTTTTATTTAATTGCATGGTTCTTCCCAACTGTCTCCTCTGACCTCTATCAGTAACTTTCTTTAAAAGTGTCAGGCCACTCTTTTATCAAAATGTTCCATTCACAAATGACACGGGGCTATCCTGGGCATTTTTAGAGGCGGTTCCAGGCAGAAAAAGGTAAACAAAACAAAGTTTGTTTTTCTCCATCTTCCTGGGGTCTCATTATTTTCTTTTTGGCTGGCCTTTATATTCCTTAATCACTCTACTTCACTTCTTACTTCCACTACCCCTTGCTCTTCTGTCAAGTTCTAGGTTTTAAAGAGCAAACCCACTTCCCTGGTGTGGCCGTCAATGAAGCTGGCGAGGCTGTCACACCATGCTCGAATGCACCTACATTGGTAGAGAGAGAGGTGGTAACATTTAAAGATTTATTTTTATTGTTTGTCTCTTTCAGTGTACACACACACACACGCACATGCACACATGTGCATGCATGGACACACACACAGGTACCTATAGAGGTTAGACAAAAGCACTGGTACCTGGAGATGGAGCTCCAAAAGAGCTGCTCGGTGTGGGTGGGGACGGAATTCTGCTAGAGAAATACATGCTCTCAACTCCTGAACCCTCTGTTCAGCCCCACGTGGCAGGATTTAAGTTTGAGAAAAAGATTATCATAGGTTTTCTCAATAGAATCAAGGGGCTAGTTTTCTGCCTTGTTCCCTAGCTTAGCTGAGTTTTACGGCAGTGGTTCTCAACTTTCCTAATGATGCAACCGGTTCACACAGTTCCTCATGTGACCCACCCCAAACATAGAGTTATTTTCGTTGCTACTTCATAACTATAAATTTGCTACTGTTGTGAATTGGTAATATAATTATTGGATGTGCAAGATAGCTGACATGTGACTCCCCCCAGAGAAGTCAAACCCCACAGGCTGAGAACCACTGCTCCATGGAGACCCTTTTAGGAGCGAATGGTCTAAGATAAACAACAAAATAAGCTCAACACTAACAGCCACGTCTAGGTTCTAGAGCAGCTGAAGAATTAGACCCTCAGAGTAGGCTATATCTACTGGGTTGGTTTGTTCATCAGACAAGTAGGAGCTGTAGGAGGTAAATGAGTAGCACCTGATCATTTACCCTGCATTTGTGCAAATCTGGCATAAGCATTGAGAGCTTACAAAGCTGGTATTCCAGCACCTCTGTTATCAGCCATATCCTGCCTCCTCCAAAGCATGCTATTACCATAAAATGTAAGTGAAGTAGGGCATATCATGGAGTCTTACTATAATGCGGAGTAGACATTATGAGACCAGGTTTTAATAGAGGAGAGTGTACAGAGTGAAGGGAAGGGGGTGTTCTTTATAGTAGAGTAGGGTCATACTTCATGTAACATGATACAAAGTGTGAAAGCAGATGAAATACGACCCTCTTCCCTTCCTCAGCCAAGCCGGTTTCATTTACCATTGACCATAAGTACAAGGCAATTCAGTGATTTTTAAAATTATTCTTTTAAAACAATCTTTTTTTAAAACAATTTTTTTGTCATTTTACATCCCAATCCCAGTTCCCACCCCTCTCCTCCTCCTGCTTCTCACACCTTCCTCCCACCCCATTCCCCATCCACCCCTCAGAGAGGGTAAGTGTTCCATGGGGAGTCAACAAAGTCTGGCACATCACTTTGAGGCAGGACCAAGAAGGCCCTCTTCCCTGTATCTAGGCTGAACAAGGCATCCCTCCAAAGAGAATGGGCTCCAAAAGGCCAGTTTAAGCACTCAGAATAAATCCTGTTCCACTGACAGTCACCCCACAAATTGTCCAAGTCACACAACTGACACCCACATTCAGGAGACCTAGTTTGGTCCTATGCCGGTTCCCCCACTGCCATTCTGGAGTCAGTGAGCTCCCACTCACTCAGGTCAGCTGTTTCCGTGCGTATCTTCATCATGGTCTTGATCCCTTTGCTCGTATTATCACTCCTCCCTCTCTTCAGCTGGACTCTGGGAGCTCAGCCCAGGGGCTCACTGTGCATCTCTGCATCTGCTTCCATCAGTTGCTGGATGAAGGTTCTATGATGACATTTAAGGTAGTCATCAATCTGATTACTGGTCCATCCATGGGGATGTATCAGAGATGGAGGAGCGTGGCCTGACCTAAGCTTGGTGTCATGGGGAGATACATCTGTCTGTCAAATGCCCCTGAAATATCTTGATAGGAACTAACACAGTAACTCACACTAAGTCAACACATTTGTCTGTAGCAGCAACTCCTTGGTTGAAGCCCCATCCACATTCTCTAGCCCTGGCATGTAATAATACAACATAACAGCTATATCATAATAACATATCAATATAACATAATAATATAGCATATTTTTATTGCTGCACTTCCACCTCCCAAGCCATGTATTTTCCCCTGAGGATTTTGTCTGACTATAGGAGTCCCATTTGCTTTTTGTGTGGCAAACAGATAGGCCAGGGAATTAATGTTTCCTGTGAGTGCCCGCCCCCAACTAGTGATTAGTGGGAGGTGGTGCATAAATACCCTGGCTCCCTTGCACCCAGGGGCAATGCTTTCTTTGTTTTGGAAAGTTTCTCACAGGGGAAATGGGATTGCTACTATATTCTTTTTATTGCTGCTTCATTCTTTTCTGTGTCTCACTTCCCCAGCCGTTTCTAATGTTTCTTTCTGAGACGAACAACGTGTGCCCCAATGCCTCCTCACAGTTTATTTTGGAGGGGTCAGAACAGAGACATCAGTATTGCTTAGCTGTTGTCAAGAGGTTCTCACAGCAAACCATGGACTATTTCACTGCTGTGAGGTAGCCTATTGCAGCTTAATATCTGGAGTGGGCTCAACAGTTCAGTGGCACCAAGTAATCCCGGTTTTGCCCATTGTGTCAACTTTTGGTTTTTAACTAAGGTCATGAGGTATCCATAGCCTGTCAAAAATCAGAGCAATATTCCTTGCATAATGAAGGAGCCGAAACTTTCTTTTCTTTCCTTTTTACTTTTTAACAACTTTGCTTTGTTAGTTATGAAAACAAACCCTATTCAGGTCCACCCACAAGGTCGCCTTATTATCAGACCAGTCACATCCAAGTGGATTGAAATTAGAATTCCTGGTTCTGATAAATTATGATTTATTCCTGGTTGGAGTCACTCTCCTAACAAATCTGGATTCTATTAGCTGAGAAAAGGTGGAACTGGCTTGTGTAAGCAGCAATAGACAAATATCTCATAAGAACACTATTAATTAATGCTGTTATCAATATCATGGTAAATATATGAGTTTCCTGTCTCCAGATGACCTACATCAAAGCAGTGGTCAGACAGCCAGAAGACACTCAAGGGCAATGGCAATACGGAAGCAAAACCACTCCGCTCTCCTTTGCTTCCAGAGTGGCTTTAGAATGCCTTTCTCTCTTTTATTTTTCTTTGTTTAATTGTGTGTGTGTGTGTGTGTGTGTGTGTGTGTGTGTGTGTGTGTGTGTGTGTGTGATACTGAACACTGAATCTAGAGTCTTGAATATGTAGAATATGGTAGCCAAATGTCTACTAGTTGTATCCTAGGTCCTTAATTTCTTTTCCCTCTGAAATAGGGTCTAAGTTGCCCAGGCTGGTCTGGAACTCACTCTATGTATATGAACTTGAACTCCTCCTTCCTCAGTCTCTCAGTCACTGGGATGACAGAGCAAAGCCCCAGGCCCTGCTTAAGACATCTTTGTTAAGTTTGTTTCCTAGTGTCTTTCTTGAGTCTTAGACAACTTCAGCAAATTTATTTCTTATTTAATCCAAGCAAATGCAAATTTTTTCAGATAGCCTAAAATCCAAAAGCCATACTAATTAGCCTTTGCTTATAAAAGGTGTTCTGCCCAGCTGATAACACTGTTTGTGTGGGTTAAACAAAAGACAGAACCTGAAACAACAAAGCTATTAGAGGAAACATGTTAAATGAAATTGACAGCCAATAGCATTTGGAAGAACAAAACCTAAGTTTAGCATTGGATTCTGTCTCCTGCAGATGTAACTGTTAATCTTAAAATACTGCATGCTAATTATTGGTTAGGTAAGAGTGTATTCAACTCGACATCTGCAGTATATAAAAATCATACATTCTTTTTTGAGGATATTCATTGGCTGAAGAAGAAATCAATAAATCAATGCTCCTGTTAAGATGTTTATTCTAAAACTGCACATGACATTTGCTTTTACAACAACAGAACATCCTTATTCTAAGCAGAACTGACACCATCAAGGGATAGAAATAGAACTTTGACTGGTCATATGGTCAACTGGCATGCTTTTCTGAGAGCCATGAACAGCAATTTAATAAATTCAATATAAATGGAAACTCAGAAAAGCTACTTAATCTAAACTAGAATCTATTCTGCTCCATAAAACTTTATGAAGCAGACACAGTTAATTCTGAAATTTCAATATTTTGTACCTTATAAATCTTTTTAATGCTCCCTGAGAAGTCACAGATAATCCAGAGAAATAATGTGTCCCATTGTTTTATGTAAGGTTACCTCCAGTGCTGCAGATGGCTCCTTGCCTACCAATATCTTCCCCACATTCACGATTTTTGTTTTGTGATCCACTAGGGTTTTGAACACTATTTTGACACACCTAGATGTAGACATCTCTTGATGTCTAGGGTCAGCTCTCATAACTGTAGGAAAAACACTCACTAGAAATACTTTTGAGATAGTGTCTTCCAGGGAAACACTTCTTAGTTGTTGTTTTGTCTTGTTTTTTCGAGACAGGGTTTCTCTGTAGCTTTGGAGCCTGTCCTGGAATTAGCTCTTGTAGACCAGGCTGGTCTCGAACTTACAAAGATCTGCTTGCCTCTGTCTCCTGAGTGCTGGGATTAAAGGCGTGCGCCACCACCGCCCGGCTGCATATAGTCTTTTTTGATTCTTTGTTAGGGGAGTGGGTCTGGCTGTGTTTCCCAGGATGGTCTCAAACGTATGATCTTAAATAGTCCTCCTTAGTAGTCGGGGCTATGGGCATACACACCCAGATATTTATTTTAGAATTAATGTTACATTAAGATTCACTAAATACTTAAAACCAGGTCAAAATTCAGCTCCCTTATATGTATATGAGTGTTTTGATTGCAGCTATGTGTGTATACCACATGCATGCCTGGTGCCTGCGGAAGCAAGAAAATATTAGTGTCCTTGGAACTGTAATTGCAGATGGCTGTAGGCTGATGTATGGGTGTGGAGAACTAAACCTGGGTCCTCTGCAAGAACAGGAGGTGCTCTGAACCACTGAGCCATCTCTCCAGTCCCCAAATTCAGTCTTCAAAAACAGTTTTGATTAGGGAGCTGGGGGGACAGCTCAGTGGTAAGGAGCATGTACTGTTCTTCCAGAACAAAGTTCAACTCCAAATGCCCACATCTGGCAGCTCACTGTCCTCTCCAGGGGAACCTGACACTTCTGGTCTCTGTTGGCCTCTGCACTCATGTACACACCCCACACACAGGCATACAGACACATACATCGTTAAAATATATAAATAAATTAAAATTATTTTTGATTAGAAAAATCTATATTTAGTAATTATAAAATATATTGTTTTTAAGTATAATAGATAATATTAAACATATTTTCAGAAAATTTTGAGGTTATAAAAACTTTACAGGTTATTTTCCCTTTATTTTATGTTTTGAGGAAATTATAATCAATTTTTTTGTGTATATACTGTTATGGTATGTCCATGTGTATATGCATGCTCAATATGTGTGTGTGGGCATGGCTGCATATGTGTGCACTTGATCTAGGAGGCTTGATGTTGCCCTTTGGTACTTCCTCCAATCATTTCCCACTTTATTTGCTGAGGTGGGGTCTCATGTTGAACCTAAAGCTTGCTGATTCAGATAGCCTAACTACTTGGTTAACTAGTTAAACATCACTGGGGTGGTTTGGATAAAATGGCCCCCATAGGCTCATAGAGAGCAGCACTATTGGGAGGTGTGGCCTTGTCACTGGGGTGGACTTTGAGGTTTCAGAAGTTCAAGCCAGGCTCAGTGCCTCACTCTCTTTCTGCTGCCTTGGGATCTGGATGTAGAGTCCTCACCTTCTTCTCCAGCACCATGTCTGCCTGCATGATGACATGTTTTCCACCGTTGTAATAATGGACTGAACCTCTGAACTGGAAGCCAGCCCCAAAGAAATGTTTTCCTTTATAAGAGTTGCTGTGGTCAGGCGTCCTTCACAGCAACAGACACTCACTGAGACAACTGGATCATCAACAGAACACACAGACATGCAGACAGTTCTGCCACTAGCTGTAGCAGTCTCATTGTATACTTTGTCATCTGTTGGGAAGTTAAAAGCCATATCTCGCTCACTCTATCTCTCTATCTCTATCTATCGATCGATCGATCCATCCATCTATCTATCTCTATCTATCTATCTATCTATCTATCTATCTATCTATCTATCTATCTATCTATCTATCTATCCATCCATCCATCTTGTAGACTCTTAAGTATATATTTCAACATTGGAGCAAAAAACACATTTAATTCTATAGTTTGTTAACCTGGATTGATAGTCTAAGTGTAGACATCATTTTGTCTTTTCATCCTAAAGCCTTACAAATGTTAAAGTTAGGCCTGGTGATGAACAATGAAACTCAGTTAAATACAAATAGACAATAGACTATCTGAGAGTGTGCAACACTTACGTTTTAAGGAGCAATCTCCAAGAAAAATCTAATTAAAACCTATAATGATAAAAATTAAATACTTTCAGTAATATCTGGAGTTAGTCATCAGAGAGCAGAGGAGATATTTGAGTTTTTCTGAGCAGATGTTTTATAAGAGTGTTGAGGGGGAAGCACAAGGAAATAAATATTTGATATTTCATTTTCAAGCCTTTTAAGCCTATTGGGGAAGTGGGGATAGGATGGGGCTATGCATACAATTCAGGATAAACTGTACGCCTGGGTGTGATCACTGCGAGAAGATGCTCTGATTGTCACACTTTATGCCACAAAATTCTAAATATATACAGAAACATGTTCTAAATGTAAGAAATACATGACCCAAATGCTACTGTGACAGCAGACTTAATGCGTATGCAGAATGAACTGCAAATGGCCTCCAGTGAGTAGCTAACTACACACAGACTATATAGGCAGTTGAGAATTCAACATGCATCCACATGATTGATTCCCTGTTATGGACATTTGATAAGGATTGGTTCTTCAGGCTTTTATAAAGAAAATATTAAGAAAAAAATTAAATATTTGTATTCTAGACCATGATTTCTGATTATAGTCAACAAAGTTGGAAATAACATTTAAAAGGTGACTCCCAAATCTCAAGTACTTGGAAATAAACTCCTGGGTAACATTTATAACAGAGGAAAAAATCAGAAGTAAGATTAAAATCTTATGTGTCTCTTAGAGAAAAGTGATTTATTTTGTAAGGGAGGCTGTGTGCTCTTACACTGTTAGAGTTTGCTAAGAAGCAGATGCCAGACAGACAGACATTAGACTAGGAAATAATTACTGAAAACAATGACTGACCACTCAGGGCAGAGTTCTTAATCTGTGGTTGCGACCCCTGCGAGGGTTGAAAGACCTTTCACAGGAGTTGCAGATCAGATCTCCTGCACATCAGATATTTACTTTAGGATACATAACAGTAGCAAAATGACAGTTATGAATTAGCAATGAAAATAACTTTATGGTTGGGGTCTCCACAGCATGAGGAACTGTATTAAGGGATCACAGCATTAGGAAGGTGGAGAACCACTGACTTAGGGGAAATGATCCAAAGTGTGGGTCTCCAGACAGTGGGGTGGGTCTGCCACCTGTAAACAGTGCAGAAGTGGGAGGGTTGAACAGAAGAACCTCAGGAAACAGTGCAACGTGACCCTTGCTGGGACCAGTAGGGTTGCGCAGTCAAGACTGGCCTTTAGAATGCTCCCATGAGAGACTTCTCTAGGGTCCCTGCCATGCTCATCACAACTGAGGACCCCACAGGCTACTTGCTGCTCTTGGTGGGAATACCCTGGTGAACTAGATGTGTGACAGTCTGAGATATCTATCAATCAGTTACCTCTCTGCAACAGGTTATGCCACCCCCAGAAACAAACCAAATGGAAACAATTGAAAAAAATCATAAAGACAATATTCAGCAACAGGTGAAATAGCTATTGGTGTTACACACACATGTACATACACACACACTCACAATGCTACACAAACCACATCCCTCCACAGAGCTGGATGATGGTAGTTCATGTCTGTAGTCCCAGAGTTCTTGCTCTCTCTCTCTCTCTCTCTCTCTCTCTCTCTCTCTCTCTCTCTCTCTCTCTCCCTCTCCCTCTCTCCTTTTCTCCCTTACTCCCTCCCTCCCTCAATCTCATGTAGCTCAGTCTAGCCTCAACTCAGTGCCTTGTTATGTAGCCAAGGATGATCTTGAACTTCTGAGCTTCTCTTCCTTCTTGCCAGTGCCAGGATCGTAGGCATGACCAGTTCATGTACTGGGGCTGGAACTCAAATTTCACACAGTCTGGGAAATCTTCTACCTAGTGGGCTCTGTCCCCTTTCCAGGAGAACCTTAACCTCTTCATTTTATGAGCTCCCACCTGGGTAACACAGCAGGGACTCTCCCCCTAAAATAAAAATCCATTAAAAAAAAACAAAAGAAACCAAAGTCAAAAGGCTATTATTATGAAAGCTACTCAGTCATACTGTCTTCTGGCTAACTTTCCCATGGTTCTGCTTGAACAAATATTAATGCACAATATTCTATTATTATTCATTTATTTCATTGTGTTTTATTATGTTAAGAAGTATTCATGTGTATTTTGCATTTTCCACTTTATAATATATTGTGGAGATCACTGACGTTCCCAGAAGTATTGCTCATTCATTTTTATGCCCACACAGTATTTGGTTAGTCGATGTACTTTAGCTTACTAAACATGTATCTGGATAAGAAACACAGAAATGACAGAGGTTAGTTATTCCGGTGTGTGGGGAAAGAATAGAAGGGTGGGGAAGAGAGTGGAATTTCTCAGCATGTACCTTATTTCATAATTTTGACTTTCAAAACATACCTAAATATTATATCAACCAGTCTGGTAAAAAAAAGAAGTTCAAAATAGAAACACTAGTCTGACCCATTTCAGTTTCATAACAGTGCTACAATGAACAGGGAAATCAAATGGAGGCAGGAGCTGATGCAGAGGCCATGGAGGGTGCTGCTTACTGGCTTGCTCCTCATGGCTTGATCAGTCTACTTTCTGATAAAACCCAGGACCACCAGCCCAGAGATGGCCCCACCCACAATGGGCTGGTCCCTCCCCCACTGATCACTAACTGAGAAAATGCCTTACAGCTGGATCTCATGGAGGCCTTTCCTCAACTGAGGCTCCTTCCTCTCTGATGACTCTAGCTTGTGTCAAGCTGACATGAAAACAGCCAGTGCACTGGGTCTTTTCTATGGAAGCTTGAGGTTCTCCAGTATTTAACACTTAGATAATTAATGGATTGTTAGTTGTGTCTCTGGCAGCAGAGATTCCTCAGGAACACAGTACACTTCTGATCTGCTTGTTTTCAGTGAGTTCCATGCATCAGTAACCAACCACACTGCAGAATCTTCCTGAAAGGTAAGTTCCCATGTCTGTTTTATCAGTCTCCTCTTCTTGTGTCTCTTTCTTTTGCTTTGATTAGAACTGATTGCGAGGCACTGGAGAGACAGGCTTGAATGGGACCAGTGCATGCTGAGCTTTCCACAGGACCGACTCACTTTATTAACTGGGAATAAATCTTTCAGATTTGCGTTTTCCGTCTTTCACTTCTTAGATTCTTGCTTTAGCTCTTTTTGTTCTTTCCAAGCCCAATTGCAAGTCAGCCAATTTTTGCATGAAGTCATTGCTGTTCATTTAATATCTTGCAAAAAGTAGCATGAAAAGGCATGAGTGCTGTTCCCAACTCCTTCTCCTGAAGCCACATACTCAATAGATGCAAGATATTTTGATGGTAGGACAGGCTATTTTGCCAAAAATGTTTCCTCTTGGAACACTAATTTCCACTGCTTTTCAAGCATGTGTTATCTATTTTCTCACTGCCTGCCCATAATCTCTAAGCTAAAACAACTTTTAAAATTTTCTAGTAAGGCTTTGTTAAAATACAGCTTTTTGTATTGCTATGACAGTGCCAATTACTTTACCTTGTGAATACTAGCTTGTTAGTCCTACCTAACATTGTGGCCCAGGAAGTACCCTGACTGGGAAGTCATTTTTCTCTATGCAGGGACTCAGGGCCCTAGACTTCTTCTATCTACTGCCTGTAGAACCTTGATGGCCTCTCCTCCAACAAGTGGATAGGAGATGAGAACAGGAAATTTATCAGTGATACATGTCACTCAACTCATACCCCATTAATGAGAAGTCATCACATACTCCGTAGTATACTCTGAAAGTGGAAGCCCCAATTGCATGTAGACAAATGGTTTCTCTTATGTTGTTTTGTTTACCTACCATCAATCTCCAAGGTTGCATTACCCTGTGGTCAAAAATCACTAATCTCCTGCATAGAACCTGACTCGCTGTGTAATTCTATTTGTCATATTAACCTTTCTAGTTGGAGGACTGTCTTAGTTAGGGTTCCCATTGCTGTGAAGAGACACTGTGACCATGGCAGCTGTTATAAAGGAAAAGATTTAATTGGGCTAGCTTGCATTTTCAGAGGTTTAGTCCATTATCATCATGGTTGGATGCGTGGTGGCGTGCAGGCAGACATGGTGCCAGAGAGGTAGCTGAGAGTCCTACATCTTGATCTGCAGGCAGCAGAAGGAGTCTGTGTCACACTAGGCGTAGCTTGAGCATAGGAGACTTCAAAGCCCACCCACAGTGTCACACTTCCTCCAACAGAGCCACATCTCAGAGTAGTGCCACTTCCTATGGGGGCCATGTTCTTTGACACCACCACAAAGATTAGCTTCTTTTCTCATTGCTATTACTCAACAACAACAATGAAAGAGTTTATTCACTCTCAGATTAAGGGTCCAGTTGGCCATGACCAGGAAGTCATGGGGAAAGAAGTAGGAAGCAGTGAGTCACGTGGACCCGTGGTCAGGAAGCAGAGTGGGATGGATGCTGGCACATCACCCACATTTTCCTTTCTGTTCAGTCCTGGACCCATCCTCTGGGTGGCAGTGTCCACATTCAGGCTGGTGTTCCTCTTCATTTATGCCTTTCCGGAAACACCCTGATAGACACATTCCCATGTATTTCCACGGTGACTCTAAATCCCATTGAGTTGACAATAAACATTAACGAATGCATGAAGTCAAATCCCAAAGAGAAAAAATTAGTATTTTTTTTTCATTTTTTAGGTTATAATATCATGATTTTATTCCCCTCCTTCCCTTTACTTCCTCTAAACCCTTCCACGTATCCTTCTCACTGTCTTTCAAATTCATGGCTTCTTTTTCTTTCATTATATATATATATATATATATATATATATATATATATACACACACACACACACACACACACACACACACACACACAAATGTATCTGTGTATATGTATGTGTATGTATATACATGCAAATATAGCTAAATATGCAAATACCCCCTGTTCAGTCTGTGCAGTTTTACTTCTATGTGTATTTTCAGGCTGACAACTTGGTATTGGACAGCCAGTTGATGTGCTCTTCCCTGGGGAAGACTATTTCTCTCACTGTCCACTTTCCTTAGTTGCCCGTAGTTCCTTGTGTAACGTTGAGGTCTCCTGAACATTCTCCCTTCCATGCTAGCATGCCTATTCATGTCGTCCATGTTTGGGTCATCTACCCAGGGATAGGGAAGTCATGGATGATGGAGGACAACCTTCATTAAGTCCTCATAACTCCCAACTACACTCTAAATATTTATCCTTACACCCACAGAGCAGTGTCGCTGCCACCTCTCATCAAGGGAACGTCCTTGCAGCAAATGGAACCGTTACATGATGCCACAACTGATCAAAATGCAGAGTCCTAACTGATACAGTTACTGCACCCAAGGCTCAGGGACCATTGTGGGAAAGGGGGTGGACATATTGTAATATCCAGAGGAAAAGCAAGTTTTCTGTGTGACTGTGTCACTAGAAATGTCAGAAGCTACACACATGAGTCTAGCCAATATGGCTGCCTAAAACTCATCTTCCCTCTGTTAAACATCACCATGACAACAGCATCTCTATAAACACAGCACTGATTCAGGGAACATATTTTACTAACTGATGCTTAGTGGTGGAAAGCAGAAATAAAGCAAGTGGCATGAAGCTGTGCTTTTTAGGCTTCCTCTGCCTCATCGCGTTGTTCTGTTGTGCCTCTTCGGAACTGTTTGTTCTCTGTGTTCTCAAGGTTAAGCAAAATGTTATTAATTTGTTTCTACAGACAAACAGAATAACAGTGTTTCTTTGTGTGTCTGTGTGTGTGTGTGTGTATGAGAGAGAGAGAGAAAGAGAGAGGGGGTGAGGGTATATTATGGGTTGAACTGTGCTCATTAAAAATATGTTGAAGCTCTACCTGCGTAGACTGTGACCTTATTGGAAGTAGGGTCATTACAAGTGCACACGGATGAGATGAGGTCACAATCTAGAGGGACTGATGTCCTCACAGGGAAGGTAATGTGGAGACAGACACACGGGAAAACCGTCAGGGGTTAACAGAAGCAGAAGCTGCAGTGATGGTAAGGGACAGATTAGATTCCGAATCTCAATGGGAACATGGTCATATTGATCAACCTTGATTTTGCACTCCAGGTTCTGAAATTTTAAAAGAAGATTTTTTTTTCTTTTTGTATAAGTTGTGGCCCTTGGTTACTGAGACTGGAGAATGTGACACAAAGACTGAAAGTGGAGCACTGCCATCTCTCACAGCTACCATCTGTGTGGGCCATGTGCACCTCAGAGCCTGTTTCTCAAATATAAAACATGAGAGAATAATGGTTTTTAAGGTTTCTTGGGAGTATCTAAAAAATTCTTTAGCCTAAATCCTGACATATTACAAATGCTGTGCTATGAGAAAAATGTTGTGGCCATTTTGATGGTCTAAGTAGCTTAGGATGTTCTGGATATGACTTACTGCACCTTTCAGATGGGACAAAGCATTTTTCACCTTCCCAGGTGCTTAGTATTCTGTCACTTAGTGACAATGATGACTCCATGCTCAGACAATGTGCTCTATTTAGCTTTGGAGTGCAAGGAGGAAAAACTTTCAAGGAGAAAGAATGAGATGCTTTTACGAAGCAGTTGACTCATTGATTGGAGAAGTTCCCATTGAGGACTTAGTGCAGTTCTGGGTACCATGCTGGAGATGAGACGGGTGAAGGTGAGTCCTTGTTGCCCCAGTTACAAGGGTCTAGTGATGAGAGTTCTGAGGCCGGTGCCATTAGCATACTCAGGGAAGCTGTGGCCATGACCCCTGTGCCAGCCAGAGCCAGGGCAAGCTTTCTAAAGAAGATACTCTTTCAGCTGAGGCCCCACATGCAAGTACTAATCACCCAGCCAAAGCAGATGCATGATGGGATATAAATTAGGCAGATGGTACAAGCCTGAGGCAAAGGCCCTGCCATGGGCCTGCTTCCTAGTGAGTTGCCAAAGAAGTAGTTTTGTCCATTCCTGTGCATTGTGTGATGCCATTCCCTTAGTCTCAGAAACTATCTTAGCAAAGGCAACTGCATGCTCCTTTGTCATCTATCCACTAGTTCTGTGCTTCAGTTTGTTCTAAAAAATGTTTTGACTTCAATTTTCAGTTGACAAGAAACCGTACTTCTGGATAATACAATCACATCAATCAAAACCATAGTTTGATCCTCTTGCCTCTACTCGGTTACTGGTTGTGAATTGTTTTATGCTGGTGGAGTAGGAGTGTGAACTGGTGCAGCCACAGTGCAAACAAGTACGTAAGTTTCTCAAAAAGTTAAAACATGACCCAGCTATTCCACTCCTGGGCATATGCCCAAGAGATTTTATAGCACACTAGAGACACATTTGCACATCCTTGTTTATTGCTGTTCCTTGACAATAACAAGAAATGAAAGCAGCCCAGATACCTGCCAATAGATGTATGACAATAAAAATGTAGTACATATGCACAATGGAATTTTATTCAGCTGTGAGATTATGAAACTAGAAGGAAAATGAATGGAACTGGAAAATAATATATGAGGTGAGGTAACCAGACTTGAAAGATGAAGACTGAAGAATGAGAGAAAGTCTGACCCAACTATACATTTATGCTGTGTGTGTGAGTGTGTGTGTGTTTGTGTGTGTGTGTGTGAGAGAGAGAGGGAGGGGAGAGAGAGAGAGAGAGATAGAGATAGAGAGAGAGAGAGAGAGAGAGAGAGAGAGAGTATCTCTGAGGCATAAAGAACTCAAAATTGACTACCCTGCAAAACCAAACAAATTCAAAGACTAAAGGGGAAAAGTAAACAGATATTTCCCAAAAGGTGCAAATGCCATCACCAGAGAAATGAGAATCAAAAACACATTTTTCATGGAAATAGGACCATTGGGAAGAATAAGAAGCTGGTGGGATGAAGGTGGGAACGAAGAGAACAATGCAGAGTAAATACGTAAATAAGAGCAAAGTATTAGATATACTTGAAGGTAATACCCTTATAAAACCCATATCTTTGTATAATAAATACACAGCAATACAATTTTAAGAAAACACAGGGACCGGTTGAAGAAGTTTTAGAGCAAACATTGCCAGATATGCCATCTCATTTCTACTATGAGCATTTTAGTTCACTGCATCGTCACAAGTCTACACCATCCATTACTGGTAAGCTGGTGCAGGAGAATTGTCTGTATTCTGTCAATCATGTTTTAAATAAACGCTGATTGGCCAGGCAGGAAGTATAGGCAGGCCAACCAGACAGGAAGTAGAGGTGGGTCAATGAGAACAGGAGGATTCTGGGAAGAAGGAAGCTCCTTTCCTCACTCCTGCCCAGACCACCAAAGAAGCAGGATGTGACCTGCCCCAATGAAAAAGGTACTGAGCCATGTGGCTAACATAGATAAAAATAATGGGTTAATATAACTTATAAGAACTAATACTTAGCCTGAGCTAATGGCCCAATCAGTTTATAATCTTCTGGAGACCTCTGTGATTTTCTTTGGGGCTAAACGGCTGTGGGACCTGGGCAGGACAGAAAGCCCGACAAGCAGGCCCTCATGTTACAGAATGAGAAGCCATCCTATTTGAAGATCTTTATAGCATATTTAGACACTGATTTTAACAAATATATTGCTATTGTTAACTTTGATGGTGAAAAAAATATTACAGTGAGTACCCTCATTCATTAAAGTTTACTTTCATTAAAAAAATCCCCGTATTTCATTCAAAATAACTTCACAGTGCAAGACAGTAAATGGACAGCTGTATTCTTTCTCACTGGTAAAGAGATCCAAGGGTTGACATTGAACATCTATATAATTTAAGGTGTGTTTTTGATCACTCTTATAAGACAACAGAAAAGCATTAGCCTTCTGACTAAAAGACATTTAGCAAATGGTAACTATTTGCCCATTTTCATTTGGGGTCAGGTACCAGTTGAAAGCTGGGCTTTTAGGCATCAGCACAAAACTGTCATCATTGTTATTTAATTTACAATATGTCTAAAGCATATATCATATATTTACCTAGAAGAAAGAAAGCAATGATGTTTGTTCTAGAATATTCAGAAAAATAAACAATGAAAATTGATTTCAAGTTATAATTTCATTTAATTATTATGAAATTACCTGCTCATTTTCAGTAAGCAAAAATTTTAAAGGACAAATTTGTGGTCTGTTAATAATTTACTGATAATCATAATATTAATAGAAAGGTAAAAATAATGAGTATCAACAAAACAGTGTTATTAGTAGATAAAACTAGAAATGTATGCAATCACGTGTAATACATTATTTGATCTTAAAATAAGACAAGACTTCACAGTTTGGCAGCGGTAGTGTATGGTGCTAATTGGGCATTTCTTCAGTACTAATGTAGGGTTTTCCTAAACAAGAACCTTTTGTATAGGTGCTATTTAAGGATAAAACAGAGTGATTCTCCAAAAAACCACTCATACAAGCCTAAAATCCCACTGTCAAGTATCACAGATTTTTTTGGATCATTTCTGCAGGACTGGCAGCCCAGCAAATGGCTCTCCCATCAGCAGGTGGAAGTTATGAGCCCAGCAAATGGCTTTCCCATCAGCAGGTGGGAGTTATGCTGAACTTTGCTCCCAGATCTGGGACTTTGCTGACCTAGAAACATGTGGGCTCACCCAGGTGCCCATTAAATCAGTCTTCTGTCAGCTTCAGGTACATAGTTCCCAAGCAGATTAGACTCTTGGACTGACTTTTGTCCAGTGCAGTATTTTGAATCACAGATTTGTTTTTTAATGTGTGGGGGATGTGCTGGTTCCTTTTCCATCCTTTTGTTGATTTGTCTCTGTCTCAAAACACTGAGTCATCTGAATTCACTTTGGTGAAACCATTTGCCACCTATAGGCCACTGCACACCAAGTGCTGGAGTAGATTTGAGGACGGTTTATGTTTAAGCTTTTTTCTAGCATGCTCCCTGCAATAGGTTCATTTCTCTGTAGACAGACACGGGGGCTAATTTACTGGAGGGAAGGAAGGACCTGTATCCTATTCATTACTGCATTCTTGAAACACGCCTTAATCCATTGCATAGTAAACTCTCAACTGATGTTTAACTAACAATGAAATAGACTATACTGGTAGTCAAAGGCTATGTAGTGCAATTCTGACCCCAAAAAGCATGATTAAAGATTAGTGTCAACACTGGCACTTCAGACAGAAGAAACAGTATTTGCAAGGAGGCCGTGAGTGGAAGGTGGCTAGCCAGCACTAGTCTAGACTCAGGGAAGAAGGAGTTTTCTTATTTGGACCTAAGCATCCCAGCCACTATGTCACACTGTCTATGATATCTACCTCCAAGGGGCAAGTAGCTCCTTTTGTTTCGGGTGACTGTCCAGCAGGGCTTGAGTCTCAAAGGGTCTCAGTCCACAAGTGATGAATTCCGTGTCTTGGTGAATTATAAGATGATTGTCTGCATCTTTCAGCATCTATTTTGGTTTTTAAGTTGACTCCAGTTCGTCAGCATTATTCCTGTTTTCTGTTTTCCCAGAGATACGAAGCAGTTGACTCGTATGTGGTTTCCCCAAGAACCACACGTAGCGTTTGTCTAGGATGGGCTCCTTCCCCTCACTCCAAGTTGTTGGAGGTCCTCACAGCATCTTCTAGTGAGATTGTTGGCTTTGAAAAGGTAGTTCATTAATTATCATGATTCTTTTATTTTCACTTCTTTGATTGGCTGGGTGGATTTTTTTTTTTTTGACAATCATGCTGGGAGAAGAAGTCATCAATTTCTTTTTAGGACAACAGCAATACACAGATTAACGTACTCATCTCAATAGATGCCTTTAGTAGGAAAAACAACTCGATGTCATAGGGCAGATGGAAGAGGGATGGAAGGTACTTTACAATGTACAACAGTGGCTTCTTTAGTTTACGACAGTGGTTTCTTTAGTTTAAATGAAATCCGAATTGAGCTATATCTTAGATTTTGGTTATCTTATACATGCTTATTCGAATCTTTCAAATCTAAGTAGAAAATATAGAATTAAAGTATTAATTGAGCAATTGACTTTCAGTCTGTTTGTTAGTAGGGCTATAGCCTATGGTTGATCTTGCCTCCTAGGTGGTTCTGACCCTCGGCTGATTCTCCTTTTTTCAATTTTGATTAACATTTCTCCATTAAGCTATATTTTTTAAGGCAAAAAAGCTGGCATGGATCAACTGTAGCATCATCAGGATGAGGTGGGTTGAAAAGAGAAATTGAGACGCAAGGGCTTTGGACAAAGTGTGGAGGGAGACATGCAAGCCCCACTGTTGCGGTAGCCCCCAGTTCCGGTCTTTGCCACTAGGTGTCGGTAAGTAATTTCATTGGATGTCCAACTCAGGACATCTGCAAATAGGCAGCATCGCGCTGAGTGCAGCAGAAATAAAAATTAAGGTCATGTGGCCTAAATAAAATCTCGAAGATTATCTCTAACGGTTATTTGAAAACAGCGGGGTGGGTCCTTGGAAAATAAATTAGAAAGTTTGTGAATTAACAAGAGCACACGAAGGGGTTCGGTCCTCAGTAGAAAAGTGAATAGATCCCATTTTATGTGCTCTTCCGTTTCTCTGTTCTGTCAAGCAGGGCACCTGCTCCCTGCATTTTCGTGAGCATGACTAGATTTTATATGGTCTAATAGTATTGACTGGACTGTCGGCTTCTGTTGAGACTGACGTCTTCCCAGTCCTCACTGGCACATACACTTCATTGTTGAGCCTTGCAGAGCACACTCCAAGGTGTTGTCCTGAACTACCTGCAAAACCAGCTCTATAGACCTAACCCTGTCTACTGAGTTATTGTTGGGTGAACTCTTCGAGACTCGATCAGTGGTTTTAGTCTGTTAAGCCTGACCCTGGGTAGTCTCTCTCTCTTCCCAAGATATAGCCACATGGCCTTCTCCGACTTTCACAGTAATGAACTGTTGATGTGCCTGACCTTTCCAGCTCACTAAGGACACAGACTACTTTAGAGGCCTCTGCTAACTTGGGTTGCTATTGACACACAGATTACTGTTCTCTTATTCTTGAAGTCTGTGGTCAGGCAGGGTACCACTGTTCATCCCCTCCTTCCCATCACTTTGTGTTATTTCACCAGGAAGCAGATTATTTGTGTGTTCATCATGTTAGATGCTTAGGGAGGATAATTAAGTATTCGCCAAATTGATGTGGAGTTTTGTGTGTTGGAGTGTGTTGTGTGATGTGGAGTTTGTTTTGTGTGTTGGAGTGTGTTGTGTGATGTGGAGTTTTGTGTGTTGGAGTGTGTTGTGTGATGTGGAGTTGTTTTGTGTGTTGGAGTGTGTTGTGTGATGTGGAGTTTTGTGTGTTGGAGTGTGTTGTGTGATGTGGAGTTGTTTTGTGTGTTGGAGTGTGTTGTGTGATGTGGAGTTTTGTGTGTTGGAGTGTGTTGTGTGATGTAGAGTTGTTTTGTGTGTTGGAGTGTGTTGTGTGATGTGGAGTTGTTTTGTGTGTTGGAATGGCATCTTCACATGTTTGTAAAGCAAGTTCTTCATTACACATCTATTACCAATCTATTTAAAAGCAGTTACACAGCAGAGGCATAGGGATTGTATTTATGAAAGATGCTAAATCAACACTTTAGAGTCGTTTCAAAGCAAATTGCAGCATTTTTTCTATTCCTGAGAGAAATAACTTGAGATTAGGAAACATTTTTCTTCAAAGGGTTTAATACATTTGCAGACTCACACAAGCCTTCCAAACTGTTAGCAGTAATTACATTTAAATTTCATTGATGTTCTTAATTTTTAAAAATTAGTATAAGTTAGAAATTTAAAAACTAGTAAACATCAAGAGATATTTAGAGGACGCTTATTGCGTACCTGCTACTGTGTGGCAGGAGGAGGCAGGAGGTGCCCATCTACATGGCAGGTTCCACCTCTCAAGAAGTTGACAATTAATTAATCTTGAGTTGATAAGAGGAACCAAAGAAAACTTGATTCCCATGAGAGCGCATGGTTTCCAGGCAGGTTTTTCCAGAATTGTGGCACTGCAAACCCGAACTCCACCACCCAGAAGGCCTTCGGGTTTCTCCTTTATACCTTAGCCAAATGGATTCATGAAGGGATTTAGGGTGTGTCTACATCTAAGTCTGAAAGGAAGATTTGGCTGGGCAGTGGAGTCACATGTCTTTAATGCCAGCACTCAGGAGACAGAGGCAGGTGGATCTCTGTGAGTTTAAGGCCAGCCTGGTGAGTGCTAGGAGAGTCAGGACTGTTTCACAGAGAAACCCTATCTCTAACTTGCCCACCCCCCAAAAGATAAAGAAGATTTGTAGACTGGCAAAGTGACCCAATTGGGTAAAATCATTTGATGTGGAAGCTAGACACCCTGAGTTGACCACTGGACCGATGGTGGAATGAAACAGGCTCCCGAACGCTACCACAGCCTTCATACACACACAATGGTCCATGTAAGATTTGTAAAATTTGATTAACTCTGCAGTGTATCTTTTTTCTTTTCTTTTTGAGATTATATCATTTCCCCCTTTCATTTCCTCCTCCAACTCACCCACATGCCCCTCCTTCTTCTCTTTTAAATTCGTTGCCCCCTTTCCATTAATTGTTACATACATAATCTATATTACTAAATATAGCCTTCTCAGTCAGTCTGTATAATGTCACTTGTTTGTACATTTACAGGGATGATCATTTGCTATTTTATAACCAGTTAGTGTGCTCTTCCTTTTCATCGAATGGATACAGTTATTAGAACAAATCAAAATGACTTTCTTAGCGTACCTCCAACCCAATCAGTAGCAAAGTTTGGCCTACTTCAACACTATCTGTAAGCATGATGAAAGACAGATTCCTCTTAAAACCTACTAAATCAAGATTGCTTGGGATGAGGAGGCCATGTGCTTTTAACAAGGTTTTCATTTGACTCTGGTTTAAGGACTTTGAAAGATCTGAGATAAAACTTGACCTGTGGACAGGCTAGCGTCACTAATGCTTTCTTCTGTTCTAACAAACATTCGTCCTTCAGGGAGATGAGGAGATGAAACGTTACCAGGCACCACCATTTTAGCAATGATTGCCCACAGATAACAACATGAACAACCTTCACCACAGAAACACCCGCAGTTCTTGAGCTAGCAAAATGCAAGGTTTGGAAAGCCAAGAACCTCTAAGAGGAGGCAAGACAGCAATACATTTCCTCTCCCGGCTACTTGCTCATTTGAGTAGAGTCAGTTTATCTCAGACCCAGAGAAATCAATCTTTCAAATTTCTCTTCCCAGAAGAGAACTCTTTAAGTCATTCCAATGAAAAGGAAAATACGTGCTGGTTCCCTCGCCCGCCCGCCCTTGCTCTGAACTGGCTGCTGGTGACTTCATTGGCAAGGACGAAGGAAGAAGGTGCTGGCTGTGGGCTTCTGACAAGCTCATTCCCCTTCATCCAGCTCTTGGGCCCCTTCCTGGCACTCCTGTATCAGAAAGCAGATGCAGACAGTTCTAAATCAGGGACCGACAAAGCTAAACCCCAGCACTCAATGCACCTCTCAGCTGGTGTTACTGAGCTCTGCCCTGCAAGGTTTCAGTGAAAATGGGGAAGGGGAGGGCTCTTTGAAGTGATTACTTTGCTGATTCTGTTTGCACAGATCACTCTTTGCAAATGGGCAGCTGGGGCTTAGCCAGAGCTGAGAAGAAAATGGATGCCGGCTTTCGTGCGACATTTGAAATCCTTCAGTGATGTTAGAGGACAATTTCAGATACAACCAGGACGAACACCACAGCTCTTCTGGCTGACATCGAGCAGTGAAGCCAACTCCAGGGCTGGTTAGGTCAACCTGGGTGGTCTCTCATATGACCCCTGGAACTAACTAGCCAGAACTGCTTACCCTGTGCTGGCTGGGGCGGGCAATGAACTCACTGGCCTGCAGTGGGAGTTACTCACTGACTGGCACAATGCGGGCCCTGCATATTTTACCCCCTTCTTTGAACATCTCAGAAGATAGTTACTAGCTGGAGAATATTGCTAGGGAAATAGTTGCACGATAGTATTTAATGGGTGGATTTGCATACAGTGTTCATTAGCAGAGCTGGATGCTACCGTAACTGTTTTTAGAATTGAGATTAGTCTTTGAGGAGCCGGACGCACACGGAAGCAGGTTTTCCTTTTCAATCGTCAAAGTCCAATAGCTGACACTTGAAAACCAGAGGCAGTCATTGAAACCTGAGAAAGCAATATAAACAACTTTAAAATTCATCATTTGGGTTTTCTTTCAGTGAACACATTGTGTGTTTGTGTAATTGAAAAAGTAAATGTCCATTGTAAATCTATACAAATCCTTTTCACTTGTATTTGCTCACTTTGAAAGTGTGTGTGTGTGTGTGTGTGTGTGTGTGTGTGTAGATGGCTGTACACATATCAGGGCATGGGTGTGGAGGTCAAAGGATAACTTCCAGGAGTTGTTTCTCTCCTTTCATCATGACAGTCCTGGTGATCCAGCACAGGTCACTAGGTTTTGCCGCAAGTGCCCTTAGCTGCTGAGCCGTCTCTGCAGCCTGTTATTCTTTATTATACACGGAGAATCACTTTTCTGTAAAGGGAGATTAACATCCAAGATTTGAGAGTAGCGTTTCAAATTTATATTTAAGGTAATCAGCTGAATGTATTGCCACGCCCATATAATCCCAGTACTTTGAAGTCTGAGAAGGGTGATTACTGAGTTCAAGGTCAGCATAGGCTACCTAGTAAGTTCTAGTTCATGCTGGACTAGAGTGAGAGCCTGTCTCAGAAAGACAAGAGTGACCCAGCGAGATCAAAGCAATTTCAACAAAGAACCTGCTTTTGGTCATTCCCATTCAGCCTTCTCTAAAAACTCCATCATGCCAGATAAAGCAATTGATTGTGTAACAGTAGAAACCCTGCTTCAAGGGCAGTTTAGGAACTGGCGGCAGTGGTGGCACACACACACACACACACACACACACACACACACACACACACACGCACGCACACTGTATGGACTGGTGTGAGGGCTGTCTCTATCTCTTCTTTTCCTAAAGCTTGGCCTGCACAGTTACAGGTTCTGCCTGGGAGGTGGGCTGTTCACGCCGTTGCTCTTACTCTGCCCATTAACTCAGCAATAGGCCCCGGAGGGAATGCTGGCTTCCATCTGCTCTTCAGCAACGTCCTTGTGTAGGAGCGAACTGTGTCCTAACTTGGGTTATTAATTTTTATAGTGAGATCTCAGTGAGGTTACCCTGAGTTTACATATGGAAAAGTCAGTAGAAAGTTGAAGGCTTTTCTCCAAATAAAGCAAGATATATACATGCTCCACGATATACACATACAAGCATTCACGTATGTAGACACATATGCACACTTTCACAAGTGTACACAAATTTGCACCCATTTTCCCAGACAACTATGCATTTTAGTAAGCTATCATTGAATAAGTTGCATTTGTGTGTGTGTTCCTGTGTGCATCTATGTATCTGAGTGCATGTGTGTGCACACATGTGTTTGAGTATTCTTCAGGCTTTGCTCTCATGGATGACCAACTTTGAGCATGAGGTACTAAATGGGCTACTCCCTGGCAGTGAGCAATGATTACCTGGACATATGTTTGCGGTTCAACCACCACATTCTGACTCTATTTAAAGCCACCTGCTGTGTGATGTTACCTTTTTCATAATAATAATAGTACCTTGTATCTGGATATCACATCTTGTTAGGAAGCAGGCATTTCAAAAATACACACAGGCCTTGTCACAGTGTGGGTGGCAAGTGTTATTCTGATTTCTCACCAGATGAAGAAGAGAAGGGCTGGAGCAGAAACAAATGCTCAGGTAGCTAACTAAGGAAAGCATTTGCAAAAGTGAGGCTCCCCCTGACCTTCCATCTCTTTAATATAATTGAAGTGGGTACTGATTTTTTTATGTGTTTTCCTGAGGTATGATCTATACTTCACAAATTTACATTTTGAATATATAAATTTGTTGTTTTAATATTTACACCAAGACATGTACCAAAACCGCTATCCAATTCCAGAATATTGTTATAATCTCAGAAAGAAATCCCACATATATGTGTGGCCAGTGACGACTTTCTTTCTCTGCCTTTGGCAACCGCAAATCTACTAATTCACTTTTGGTTTTTGCCTGTTACAGGCATCCAATACAAGTGACTCACACAACACATGATCTTGTGTCTGCATCCTTCAACTCAGTATACATTTTCAAGGCATTCCTTCTTATGGCTGAGTAAAGCCCCAGCTGTATTGATAGCCTGTATTTTGCATATCCACTTATTAGTTGATAGGGTTGGTTATACTTGGAGACTATTAAAATTATGCTTCTATGAATACTGTCTATTGTGTGACATTTCTTTACAGGTGGGATGTCCACAATTGACTATGCACCTCAGATGGGGCACTGATGACAGACCTAGAAACAATTCTCCCCAAGTCTAACTTGATGAAATGACAAGATTATTGGGGTTACCCACAGAAGCATGGAAGTTCAGGCTACTGCATTACTGTGAAGTCCACTACACCATGGGTTCAACTCCCAAAAGCTACATCTTTGGGGTTTCCCTAGTAACTTGTAGGGAACTCCACAGAAGACTCCTCCCACTATGCGTTTGTTTTCTGGGGAAGGGACCTTGTGAACTTCAAGAGGGATTCAGGATTCTGACCAGCTTTTGTCTTTCCTAAGGAGGATATAACTGCACAACATTAGTGAACAAGTTTTGTGTAGACATGTTTCCTGACTTCGTGGGTGGGAGTGCAGCTGTGAGATTGGTGAGTCAAATCTTGAATGTTTGGAGGAATTGTCAGGCTCCATTATCTGGAGGCTGTGGTCTACCTTCCCTCCAGCAGTGTGAAAGCCCTGTTCTTCTCTACATTCCCTCCAGAAGTGTGTAAGCCCTGTTCTTCTCTACATTCCCTCCAGCAGTGTGTAAGCCCTGTTCTTCTCTACATTCCCTCCAGGAGTGTGTAAGCCCTGTTCTCTACATTCCCTCCAGCAGTGTGTAAGCCCTGTTCTCTACATTCCCTCCAGCAGTGTGTAAGCCCTGTTCTCTACATTCCCTCCA